>JARHVA010007245.1:550000-720000 GCA_037957365.1 Torreya grandis | reverse complement strand
TGTTTTACATTTTACTTTCATTTATAGGTAAGCATCTTTGTTTTTGCATCATTTTACAAGAAAGAATTAGTTATAGTTAGTTTTATTTATTTTATTCTTTTATTTTATGTTAATGTCTCTTTATTTGAATATTACATTTGATTCATGAGACAATTATAAGTTTTTTTAAGATCAAAAAATAAATAAAGCCAATCTATTTAAACATATGTGGAAAATTTACCCAAGATTAACCAACAAAATGATACCTAGACTCTAGGATTCACTAGGATATTAAAGAAAATTTTTAGGGTTCCATTTTTTAGATTATCCTTGATGTATTAATGCAAAAATTTCATCAATTCCACTAAAATGAGTTATTATTCACATTTTTAAAATTGAAAATATGAAACTTGAAATTTTAAATTTTAAAATAGAGAAAGGAAAGTATACATTTGAAAGATTATGCAATCTAATTTCCATGTAACTTAAAATTAGAGAAGTTCATGCTGCCTTATTGAGGAATTTGGAGAAATTTTGTACCTATGTAAAATTTAGAATGATCAGGTCTCAATTTGAAATCCATCAAAATCCCTTGAATTGGATATATTGTATGCTCCAACTCTCATTTGAATGTGTAGAGTACTTTGTAAAATATTTGAAGGGTAGATCCACCAAATGTGGCTCACTACTTTGCAACGAAAGAAGGTTTGGAACCATAAAATGTGGATCACTACATATAAAAATTAAAATCATAAATTTAAATTGTCACTATACTCTAACATGGCCCATTATCAACATCAATATGAACCATACCACTTTATATGGGTATGGATTCTATTTGAAACTTCAAAACTTTTGACCTTGAGAAAATTGAAATTTCCATGTAGTAACTTGACGATGAATGAATATCATTCCATTGTATTATACTAAATTGATATTGGATGTTAATTTAATTATAAATTTTTAAATTTGTAACTCATAGCTATTTTTCACATGCCCATGTATATGAATTAAGTATGTGTGAATTAGTTACTTATGTAACTGTAGGAATGATCGGACATGCATGTCACAATCCCCCATAATCTAAAAATGTTGAATCATATTGAAATATGAAATCTATATGTTTTCATAAATACAAAACTTTTTTGCTCATGAGGATTGAATTTTCAAGACAAACCCATTTTATTTACCCCTTTTGAGATTGTAGAAATAACCTATAATTTACTGATATCAAAATAGAACTATAAAATATGTAAAATTTATAATTATGTAGTAGGACTTTAAATATTTTAATTGCACTACATAATAGTATTTAATATGGAATTGAATTTCATATGACATGTTTTAAAAAGATATATCATTGAATTAGATAGGTAACATGTGTGTGATATATATCACAACATAATATTTATCATGGCACATGAGTACAAATATAAATATTCCATGATATGAATCATAACACCATATTAAAAATTAATGAAAATAGAAGAAATGTTAGACAATTTACATATAATTTCACACATAAGGACTAAAGGCCACACATAATGTACATGAATGTTGCATAAACACATTGTGCCAAAGGTCACACTAAAATAACATGATGATGTCATACAATCAAGAACACACACACACACACACACACACATGAAATTCTAAGGTCCACACATAATAAACAAGTAAATTATAATTTATCATGCAATAAAGTAATAAAAAGGAAACATAAAACAAATCAGGTAAGCCTATATCATCATATGTATCAATGCCATTGTTAATAAATAGCATATACATGTAGCAGAATGTCAAGTAGCTAAACATGTGTATGATATATAACTCAACATGGTAAAGAGGTTGTATATAGATCAAACATATTAAAATTTTCATGGAGAACAAAGAGATACCCCTAGCATAGTAAGGTTATTGGCTAATAAGGGAAACCTAACATGAAAAAATGATGTAATAGTATGTCTTGTATCACACTTAAATACTTCATGAAAAGCTTTGTGTATTGAAAAATGAATTGTACTATCCACCCAACATAGAATAAAATGTATTTGAAAATAAGTAATATAATAATATTTTAAAATTCTTGTAGGTCAAAATTTTGATTGTTCAATTTTTGACTTGTATTATTTTTTTTTTGAAATTTTGAAATATTTAAATCTAAAAAATAATTGAAAAAATTCTAAGAAGAAAGGCTTTGAAAATAGGGGAAAATGTAGGGATTTTAATAATCCTCAACAAGGTGGTAAAATGTTGTGTGGCAATAAGTAAGGAAAATAATGTACCCCAATATATTTTTGTAGATGAATCATAGCAAAGTAGTACAAATGATTTATATAAGTAAGAGTGTATATGTCCCTAGTGGTCAAGTGTTTGATATGATCATGCAAGTGTAAATTAAATCCATAACATGATAGGTATGCAATAGTAACTAAGTTGAATTCCATAAAGAATTTTCATGGAAAGCATTGTAAAATAGTTGTTTTTGGATAGTTTTAATTGGTTTGAAAACCAAAATGAAAAGTACCCAAAGTGATAAATAAATACAAGGACTATAAGAATGGTTAGAATGGGGATAAAAGAAGTATAAACAACATAAAATCAAAAAATTTATGTAGAAATGAGAGTGAAAGAAGCTAATTAGATATTAAACCCAATATATGGATTGGAAGGAAGTAGGAGCTTGTGTTCAACCAAGGATCTAATCAATAAGATGCACATATGTATACCAAATTAGATTGTATGAAGGAGTAACGTCATGTGGATAATAAGTACCAACTTTAGATGCATTTGAATATGAAGAAGAACCATATTATGGAATAAAATCATCTGAATTATTTTTATTATATGCACATAATACTATATCCTCATGTGTGGTAAATCTCTTTAAATAACCTATGGTGCCTTAGAACTAGAAGACCTATTTTTAGGGGCCATTTTCTATTTTGAAGAATGTATTATGGTCTTTGAAATTAGATGCATATGATCATGTGTTACTTTATCATGCTCGTAATTAGATGGATAAATTAATTTTATAATGTGCTCATGCATATGTGTACCATGCTCATAAATATACGGATAAATTGATTATGTAATATATTATTGAATAGTTTTGTAGTTTATTTCATTACCATATTTATCAATGTATGTTTCATCCAATAATTGTGTAGGAAGATTAAATATAATTGGATTAAAATTATACTCATATTGGATTCCTATAATTTTTACCACTTGATTACAATGAATATGTTTGAGATATTTATGCATTGTATAAGGTACTTCTCTAATATTTTGTATCCAAAAATGTTCTAATATCATATAAAATACTCCTATGATAGGTAGAACTAATAATGGAGTGGTAAATATGAGAGGACCCACTTGTAAAGGCATTACTATTTTCCTAATAGTATTTTATGTATGATCATCAAATGATTTGACAACTCTAGAAGTATGATGTAAATCTTTCTTTGTATACCCAAGAGAGTAGAGGAGTGTTATGGTGCACACATTATTTCTTGATCCATTGTCTATAATAACAATATGTATACATTATTTTTCAACATATGCTTGAATAAAAAGTGGATATCTATTGAAATCATCATTAACAACTTCGCTATCATAAAACATACTCATATGATGTGATTCTTATTTGCTTGTGATTATACCAATGATACTATCAAGTGGATGCCCATATGTATAAGGAGGAGGATGATACTTATATGTATACTTTACTTTCAAAATGTCCTTTTTATTTTCTTATTCATGATTAGAAAAGGATATTTTACATTTTGAGTTTTGAATTTTCATTTGCATATGGATTAGTTTCTTCTATAAGTGTTTAAATATCAATAGTGTTCTTATTAGTGAGATATTGAATCTTATGTTTGATAATGAAACATATATTTTTGGAATGCCCAATACATTTATGGTAGTCGCAATATAAATTTCCATAAAAAAAATAGATTGTGGTCTAGACATGTCTACCTCAAACGATGGAGGAAGAGTGATGATACTACATTCAATTAGTTTATTCAATAATACACGAGGAGGTGAAGGTAACCTTGAAAATTGCCTCCTTGCTAGAGATTATAGTTAAAGATTTTATGTTGGTTGTGAAATATCATTAAATATAATTTTAGCCTCATTCTTGCTTTCATTTATTTTATCTATAATTTATATTAATTTAAAACTTGAAATTTGAAGAAGAAGGAGCATTTGAAGTATACATGAGCTTGCTTAAAGTAATTATTTTGACCTCACACTATTTAAATGTATGGCATAACTCATCAAAATATTTGAACTTATCAAACATAATAGACTCTTGAAATTAAGATAACAAAATTTGAGTGAATATATTTTGGATCACATTATTATCCATTTCATTTATCATTTTTATAACATAGTCTTGTATCTTAAAACATATTCGTTGATTCTATCATTAGAACCTTGTTTGAGATTTCAAATTTGAGCATATAATATATTTTTGAAAATGTTGATAGAAAAGTGTGTTAAAAAAGATTTTCCAAAAGATTTAAATATTTTAATGATTGAATAGGAATATCATAAAACCATCTAAGACCATATTCATTGAGACTTCTTGGAAATATATTTGTCAAAATTTTATCATTATCTTCATAATGTAGACAAGTTGAGTGGAATTCACACAAATTTTGTTTAGAGCACCTTTGCCTTCATATATAGGATTGTTATAAGCAAAAATACAACTATTAATGGATAAGATTTAATTTCAAGTGTTAAAGGGTTATGCAATAAGGAACATCAGTGTAGGGAAGGGCTATGATGAGAAATGGTTTATTGAATCTAATATAACTTAGTTTACAAGGTAAGAATGGTGTGATATACATTATCATTTTTATAGGATATTGGATGAGTAAAATTAACATGAGTAATCATAGGCTTGGATCTATTCGAAACCAAGTTATGTTCCCAAACTAAGGGATGATGATATGGAAGTAACCGAGGTGTAGATATAGGCATTTATATGATAGTGGAAGTGAAAATAATTAAATAAATACCTTGGGAATCTTTATTTTTTTCATCTATAATAATGTATAAGAATGAGTCAAAATTATATAGATGTTCATGAAGATATTACATAAGTTTTGCATCATTAGTCTCACTATATTTTTGATAAGTATTGGGTTCTAAAATGAGAGCCATAATACTCCCTTAGTATGGTTTGAATTAAGAAACAAAAGATCCTTTTAAGTTTAATATTTGACACGATGTATAATATATGTTTCCTCTTATTCCTAAGTCATTTCAAAATTATAAAAAATATGTTAGAGGAGAGTAATGACATGATATATTAGCACAACCATTTGTAATATGAAGGTCATGAGATTGGGCCTTGTTTATTGTAGACTATTTATTGATTTTGCATTCAATCTAGGTAAAAATGTAATGAAGAGCATTGTTAAGAGTAATACAAGATGCAACAATGAATTGTATAATGCTATGTAAATATGAAATAAACATTAACTCATTGGTCCTGTTATGAATACAATACAAGAAAAAAATCAATGTATGAGGGTGATCTAGGCTAGGGTTTGAATGCTTCTGTGGGATCTTAAATATAATTGCTCATTCATTTATTAAAGTCATCCAAATGTTTCAGAACTGTAATGACAGAGGTAAAATTGTTCTTATCACATATTAACCCCATTTCTAAGGCTATGGTGAGAATAACTTCCATGGGAAATATGCTTCTCCTAGGTGCATCACAAATCAAATGGTTAAAATATAATTACTATGGTATAAAAAAGGGATCCTAGGCATTTATGATATACCATGAGGTATGTGGAAACAAAAATTCATGTTTAGTTATATATAATGGATATAAATATTTGGGTACAACAATTCAAATCATAATGTCTATAAAATAGATCACCACTTAGACCATAACAATAGTCACTAAGTAGTTTTACATTTATCAGAACACAATTCTAAAAATAAGAAATAAAAGAAAATAAAATTGAAATATTTTTATGTATAGATATCAAAAAAATTCAATCCAAGCTTAAAAAAATAACTTCTATGTCATATTTCTATTTGAGGTGATAATAAAATTTATTTAGTGTCAGATTATTTCAAGGTCAAAGAAGATTAACTAATGGTTTTAGGTTTATATCCAATGATGAAGTTTTTTTTCTAACACTGTGAGGAATTTACATAAAGTTGAATGAAACCCCTAGAAATACCGAAACATAATCACTGAGTGGGGGTAGTGAGGCGGAGAGGGGAGGGGGGATGAATTAGTGTTTAAAAAAAATTATTTCAATTATACTTTAACATTCTTTGAACCATGAATGCAATTTAGTGATACAGTAATGCATAAAGAACCATTCACATGAGCATGAAATGAGAAAACACAAATATGAGAAGGAAACACTCAAGGGGGAGAAAACCCACTATGATCTATGCAAATGGACTACTATCATATGAAACAAAATATTGAATTCTATTGAGCACCAACTCAACTTGGAACACCAACCCTAATAAAGTCAAGCACCTAATTGACTAGGCTTTAGCAAACACCTACTTGCAAGGAAGCACCAACTCAATAATTAACTCAATACCAACTTATCCACCTCATTTTATTCACAGCTTTGCTAATTTTTTTGGTATATAACCCATTTCAAGACCTCCTTCTACTCAACTATGCAAAATTTTATTAGCTTGTTTTACATATATCAAATCAAGCCTAAACTACCTTATATATATATATATATATATATATATATATATATATATATATATATATATATATATATATATATATCATGGCCACCCACCACTTGGTCAGCCACAAACTTTCAACCTCTTAGGTCAGCCACACGATAGGTATTAATACATATTATGAACATGATTCAATCATAATTTGAACCCATTGTTGTCTACCACAACTCAATTAGTCCTTGCTCCTCCTTTAGGTCGCAACATGAATATTGTTAAGAGGGAAAACCTAATGCAATTAGGTCACATGAAGACCTAATTGAATTAGGTTTTCTGTCTTAACATTATTCATGCTGGCACTATTCCTAAGTTATTATTCACTAATGAGGTGTTACCACACTATTATTGATTTTTTAGGTGGCATGAGGAAAATTTCACAAGTAAGGACAAGACAAGGATAGTAAAAAAGAAAACTTACCTCTTTTGGAAGCTTATGCTAGTGGGGAGGCATGATTTGTTCTAGATTGGCATCTTATTTTCTCCTTTTGTCATTTCATGAAGGTGGAAACAAATTTGAAAAAGAGACTTTGTCCTTAGATATGATGACCCCATGTGGAGAATGTGATGTGGATTTCATGGGGAGACAGCTTGTCTTTGTTGAATATTCTCCCATGTAAATGGTTGGTGCCATTTTGGGCTTGCCTTGTTGTTTTCTTCCATATGTATTCTATAAATGATTATATTTGTGGATTAGTTTGGTAGTCTATAAGTGGTAGAGAGTGTGAGCTTAGAAGAAGATCTATAGATCCTCCTTAGCTTGATGAAGCCAAGTATTGTGTATGTGAGGATTATTTATTTTAATGAGAAGAATGTGATTTATTGAAGAAATTTTTGAGTTTATGAGATGAGATTATGTGATGTTTATGTGTTTCTATGATATATATGAAATGTGACTCCATAAAATGGTATCAGATCAAATTCTAATTCCTATTGAGAGTTTGATGCAGACATGAGAGAAACCTTGCAAGAGTAGAGAGTTTGTTTTGTGGGTATGAATATGGATAAGAAGAGTGGTAGAGAACCACCAATGAAATAATGGGAGAAGAAGATAAATACTTGGGACAGACTATTGTAGTTGTTTCAGGAAATAATTAGAGAATATGAGACTAAAGAAGAGGAAGAATTTATGTGAGAGATAGGAGACCCCCTAAAAGAAAAAGTATCTGCATTGAAGAGAGAAATATCCACATAGAAGAGTGAAGACTAAAACCAAGGAGAGTTTCATAAGGAAAAGGAAGAGAAGAATAAGGTTGTCATCGAAGATGACAAGAGAGTTAGGTTCTCATGTGAAGAACCTAAATCTGATTTTAAAATCAGCAAAGATGAAGAAAGTTGTTAGCAGCCCATAAGGGAATAAGTCCTCATGAATGAAAATGTGAATGCAATTATTTTCAAAGTGGATGAAGGAGACCCATTATGGGATTATGGGAAATACTTTATGCATTCCTATGAGTGGGAAAATTATGATATGTGGTTGAATGTGGATGAAATTTTGGTTGGTGTTGATGTTACAATCATAGAGGAGTGTCTTCAAGTTGTTATGGAGACAAGAGAGTGTGTGGAGATATAATAATATTGCATCCATGTAGTGTTTCATATGAGTGAAGAAAATTATAGCCAAGAGGAGTTGCATGTTTCCATGGTGGAGACTTTGGATGTTGTTGTTGTGTAATTTAGTGCACAATAAGAGAGTTTGGTGGAGGCTCATTTGTAACCAAGTATAGAGGAAGAAGAAAAACTAAGAGTTTTTGGAGAAGGCTTTGAGGATCCAAATATTATTTTGGATAAAAATTATAGTGTGATGTTGGATGAGAATATGCAATTAAGTTTTAGATTAGCCATGGTATGTGTAAAATAACCTGATGTTGCAAATATTGAAGGTGAGTTGTTTGAACTCAACAATAGGAAGGATTTACTAAGGTGTATGGGAACCTAGGAATGTGATGAATAAATTTATGTTTCATATGAGATGGCATCCATGTGTGCGAAGCTGCAAACATTGTTATGTGATGTTGTGGATGTTCCAACAGGTGGTTGGATAAGATGTGAAGAAATACAAGAAGGCTTTAAATGGAGGCAGATGATTTGTGGTGGTCTTAACATCACATGGAAGGATGATATGCATGATAGAGAATCATATTGTAGGAAGTTAGTTTACAATGGTGGGTTTCATCCCACAAGTGAATGGAATGAGATGCGATTAAGCATTTGATAGAGGAGGACAATTTTGGGTGGGTGTCATCCCATGAGGAAGAGAGGAGGAAATCCATCAAGTAGAAGATGGAAGTGGAGGAGGAAAAAGAAGTACTTGGTGTGTTGGAAGGGTATGCTATGGTCATCAAACTATGTGACCAAAAGAGTGATTCTACTACTTACCCCATCCATGTGATCAAGATATCACATTGTAATACCTCAAGTGTCTGATGTAAGAGCATCTAAGGGTTCAAGAAATCTTGCATAACCTAAAAAAAGAGTGGTATGTTTGTGTGTTCATGTGTTCATGAGTTTGTGTGAACGTGTGAACATATGTTCATGTATTCATTTGTGTTTTCCTACAAATCTTGGAGCATATCGATAAAAATCACATGAGCTAAGTTGTTTTGAATCAGAGGAGAATGATGTGGGAGGAAAACAATATTTATGCTAGCACTATTCCTAAGTTATGATTCACTAATGAAGTGGTAGAAAAAATTCATCTTGATGAGGTGTCACAACATTATTCTTTATTACTTAGGTGGCATGGGGTGCTTTTATCATGTAAGGACAAGAAAAGGATAGTCAAAAAATTAACCTACCCCTTTTGGAAGCTTATGATAGTGGGGAGGCATGATATACTATTCTAGATTGGCATCTTCTTTTCCCCTTTTGTCATTTCATTAAGGTGGCACAAAATTTGCAAAAGATACTTTGTCTTTAGCTATGATGACCCAATGTGGAGAATGTGGCATTGATTTCATGGGGAGACAACATGTCTTTGTTGAATCTTCTCCCATGTGAAGGGGTGGTACCATTTTGGGCCTCCATTATTGTTTTATTCCATATGTATTATATATATGGTTATATTGATGGCTTAGTTTGGTAGGATAGAAGTGATAGATAGTCTAGGATTAGAAGAAGCTTTTTAGATCCTCCTTGGCTGGTTGAAGCCAAGTATTGTGTATGTGAGGTTTGTGGATTTTTAATGATAAGAATGTGATTTATTGAATAAATGTTTGAGTTTATGAGATGATATTGTGTGATGTTTATGTGCTTCTATGAGAGATATCGAGTGTGACTCCATCAAAAAAGATATTCTCAAAGGTCTCCCTAGTCCTTACTTGGTCTCTACTCATCCAACTGCTACCACTTTGCACATAACAACCACAGTTGTGAAGATGTTTCCTCCTCTAGATACATATACAAGGACATTTTATTGGGAACCTATGACCCCAATTATTATATTCACATAAGTATGTCTCCCTAAGTTTTTATATATTTATTTTTCATATACTC
The DNA here is from genome assembly GCA_037957365.1 of Torreya grandis. Classification (NCBI taxonomy): domain Eukaryota; kingdom Viridiplantae; phylum Streptophyta; class Pinopsida; order Cupressales; family Taxaceae; genus Torreya; species Torreya grandis. The sequence continues at coordinate 709,773 of JARHVA010007245.1, read as the reverse complement.
CTCCTTCCCCTGAAGCACCTCCAGTGAGTCCATCTCCACCAACTACCACAAGTGTTGGGACATATCTAATCTTTCCTAATACACTAGTTTCTTCTCCATCCACTCGTTATTCCACCATTATTACTTTATTTACCACCCATTCAACACATACAACAATAAATTTTAAAACTATATCTCCTTTATCAGTTTAATCTTCCCTTTCATATCCTATTATCCCCACAATTACTCACCAAGGGGAATCTAAAATCCTTCTAGCCTATTTCAAAAATCAATAATTTGAAGAAATGCTATCATCAAGTTTATTTTCCTTAAAAGGACCTCTTGAAGAGGAATCAAAGGAAGAACATGAGTATGTGATTTCACTAGTGGATTACCCCACAAATGAGGAAGAAGAAAATAAATAATATATGAAGAGACTGAAATAGGAAATGAGTGAAGCTAAATCATAAAATGAAAAAATGAAGAGGTAAATCAAGAAAAGGTAAAATGAGTAAGCTTGGGAAGTTTGGAAGAAAAAATAAACTCTAGCTGAAACATATGACTAGCATATTTTTACTGATGAAGAAAGGCATTCCATTAATAAGGTAGTTTCTTCTATTGATTCTTCCTTTACAGTTGTAAATACTCACGTTATTGATTTACCACTTATTGGTCCAGTTACCACCCCCTTTTTATATATCATTCGTTAAAAGAATACTATTAAAAATCTAAGTCATTACATACTCATAATAGTTCTAAAGGAGTTGAGAAATGAGTCTCCATTTCTATAGATTCTTCCATTCTTTCCACTATAACCCAAATAACTACTCCCAAAAAGAGGGTTTATTTTAAGGACTTAGTATCATTTTCCATTTTTAACCCTTGGTGGCCACATATTCCTCTAAAATCCCTAGCTCAATTAGAGTTGCATTTCCCATAGTTTTTACCTACACAATATGATACAATGATAAATTTGAAAACCCTAGGCTAGACAAATTATATGGCCAAAAATACGCCTCTGAGAGAAGTATCAATATGGTAAAGATTTATTAAGCCAACCCTTAAATTTTTCATCCAAATAAGTGCCTCAATTTCACCTTAATGACTACTCTACCTTCTACCTCTGTAAATCTTACGCATCCTAAGAAAGGGGAACTCATAGTGCCTCAATGGGTTAAATAATTATAGGGCCAAATAGATAATAAGCAAAAACTATTCTCAAAGAGCTATGCATAGTATCCACCCATTTTGACAAGCAAAGCAATACAATTTAGAGGGTGAGAAAGCGGAAAGGAGTGAACACTAGAACAAGGGAGGAAATAGTGTTAGAACAAAGAAAACATCTATTCACTTACCTAATAAACTTAAAAGGAATGTTAATGACCCATATAAATATAGAAAGGATTTTTCCTCTTTCATGGATTTGGATGGGGAAGCCATGAAAGAATATAAAAGTCAAAAAAATAAGCACAATGTAGGCTTTTATAGAGACAAATCATTAAGGCTCCCTAAGAAATTATGGACAATGTCCAAAGTGTAGTGACTACTCTGTATGATATTTTCAATACAACCTAAGTCTCTAGGGGTGAGTCCCAGCCTAAAAAGGTAAAAGTGCTAATCTTTGGCACCAATTATAATAATTTGAAAAGATACTCAGCTTATTAGTTCAGTGCATGAAGAACAATGCATATAATCATCTGAGCCTAATGTCTGCCCAGGACGTCTATGGGATTTGAATTTTGTGATTTCAAAGAGAGATGGTGTCGTTAATTGGCATACATAGATGAAAGCCTTGATACAATAGTTTACAATCTAAAAAAGGAAGGCCATGGAGATATTAAAGTATATGTGGGTCACGAATGTGATAACCTCCATTGCTTGAGGCAGTTGCAGATAGTTTTAATAAGGAAGTTGAAGGAACTCTTTTTAAAACCAATGAATAAATTCTATAGTTAGTCAATTTTTTAAAAGATAAAATAGCTAAGGTAGAATCCCTCAGAGTAGGGATTAAGGCCTATAAAATTGAGCATGTAAGGTTGAACGAGTGAAGCTATCAAAGTATTTAAACCTTCCATGCTTTATTTTTACATTATCAATAAATAATTTGAAGCTGCTTATGTATTATTTGAGAAGATCAAGGCTATAAAGGAGGTTCTCAAGGCAACATCAAACATGCAATCAACAAGAACTACTGCCATGTTACCATGAGGTCCTCAGTTCTATGAATATGTAGTAATACACACTTCAACATGACCTATTTTGATTCCATAGAGGATCATAATGGCTACTATAGTGACTTCAATTTTAACATCTATCATGCAATTATTTTCCTCTGCTAGTGGTGCCACATTAGCACCACCTTAGATTTGCATATATATTTGTATGTTTTAAATTAATTTGGCACTGATGGTCCCAAATTTATTGGCATATATGTATTATATTTAACCAAATTTGGTCAAGGGGTTTGATTTATATAGACATTTTTCATACATGCATGCTATTCATGAATTTTGACATATAGTTATATAATTGAAAATATAAATTCAGACTTTCCCTGGAGAATGAGGCACCCCCTCTTAAAACCTATATATACTTGTATCCTACTAATTCCAAAGCGAGGAGAATTTTGACTGTTAATATGAATAATAAATTATAATAATTATTTTTTAATTAGTATTAATATGCAAATCTCGTTCTTCTCTAAATTTGTGAGTTTTAAAGAATTTTCGTCAATTAGGAATATTAGTCTTTTGGTTGTGCATGAATATTATTTGTTAAAATTATTAATATTGTGCAGTAATTAATTTGAATTATTTTATGTGATAATCAAAATCTCCCTTTGTATATGTGCAATTACAATCTCACAAACACAACTACCTTTGATTATGTGCACTAAAGTTTACTATATTCTTATTTTCTTGGACTCTTAATTGTATTTGATTGTCTATGTGCTAATGGTAACTTGCAACAAGCATTAGTTCCTAACTATTTATCCAACCTATAGTTCAAGATATATCTTACAAGGGTTTCATCTTGTTCAATTCATGAATCTTCTTCTCTGCCCTACCCTTCTTTCTTTTTGAAGCTTATTTTAATCCTACCGACCTTAGGTTAGACTCATCATCAATCCACCCATCTCAAGTAGATCTAGAATCACATCATATCCAAACCATCTAAGGTAAACAATTGCTTCAATCACTATTATTCCACCACTAAGTTATTTATAAAACCCAATACCCTACAACTTGTTCCTTGGATGGGATCTTTATTCAACGATCCTAAAACATTAGAAACTACCTAGTAAGGTTTCTTGGTGTTCATAAAACCCAATAAAAACATATAAGAACAGACTACATATCTATATAAGGGAAAATACCATCACTTTGATAGGTGTTCAATATAGGCACCACAAGATGTTAATTTATATTGCACTATGACTATCACTACACACATGCACATGCACACACACACACACACACACACACACACACACACACACACACACACACATGTATGTATATACATACGTATGTACGTACATACACACAAACACATGACTCATTTAGAGAAACTTGAATAGTAGAATACACCATTACATTCAACATGGCATCAATCTATTCATTATGTTATGGTATTGAATCAATTATATAAATAATCCTCTCATCTCAATGTATTTAACTATATAATATGACATGCTATGGTATCCATAATATATGCAACATTATATATAAAATCATCAGTCACTTAACTATGGCATTCAATCCCTATTATATAGATATATAGAAGACCATCAATTAATTCAATATGACATTACATGGCATCACTACTAGATAGAAGAGCATCACTTACTTTAAAATTAGATCGCATGGCATCACTTACTTTAAAATTAGATCACATGGCATCACTTACTTTAAAATTAGATCGCATGGCATCACTTACTTTAAAATTAGATCTCTCTATAATATTGTGTGACAAAACATCATTATATATCTAGACTATGGTATGTCACCACTATAGGACTATGTTATTCCATATCACTCTAATGCACTAGAGCATCACCATCACCATCACCATCACCATCACCCTAGTTGGTGAGATAGACTAGTTGGTGAGATAAGTACATTAACCAAAGATGGAGATGGTAATATCGAATAGAGATATGGGTGCAGGCTTGAGATATTTAGACATGGAGATAGCCATATTAATTGGTGAGAATAATATATTATTTGGATATTAGTGGGATAGAATGGATATAAGATAACCATAACAACATATAGAAAAATAGATGTAGATAATGATGGTTGCAGTAAGTTGTAGATAAATAGAGTTAGTGATGGAGATAATGGTGGTTGGTGATAACTACAAATGATTAGAATAAAGCAAGCCATAGATGGACATAAGGATGGTTAGTGAGTGCTAGATATATTTTGGAAACTAAAATAAATATGTAGGTAGGAATGGTTGGGCCAGAGAGCTAGAGATTTAAATGATTGGTTAGAGATAAAAAAGCTAGAGATGATGGTTGGTGAGAGATAGGAACTATACCAATACATCATGTTGGATCATTCCAACCTCTCTCAATTACTTATACCTCTCTCAGTTACTTATAGATACTAAAATTGAGACAAAATGCTTCTTACATAAATCATATTTAATGTGAAAATAAACTTGATATTGTAATGTTGTTTTAGTAATGAAAATATAAATCACAAACATCTTATTTTCTTCATTCTTCTCAAACAAAAGAGTCCCAAGATTAAATGTAAATACTTAACCTCTTAATCAACTCAACTAAATATGGGGAGATATATCCTTGATCTTCATTCAAATCAATACTAAACATAATAATTTAATATGTTTACAAGGTAAATAATAAAAACTAGTTCTGGAATCTCGTAGAAGAAGTGAAGTTTCTTAATCATTTTATATAATGATATATAAAATTCGTAATTAATGATATATTCATCCCATTAATATATATTCATTGGATTACTTATGAGGTTGATACTTTTATTTCATTAAATTGAAGGTTCAAATTTTTAACTCTTATGCCGAGATGGATGTCCAACGTATGTGAGGTTTATACTTTTATTTAATTAAATTGAAGGTTCAAATCTTTTAATTCTTATGCCAAGATGTCATTTTGATTTGTTGAACTTTTTGGAAGGAGATTTCTTAGAGGGTAATTTGTGAGAGGAGTATTTTACTTTATAAAGGATTCAAATTACTAACGTGAATTGTAACACCTTTTTTTATCACTAACCTCAGCAAATGAGAGACAAGTATACTGAGACACTTTTTTTAAAAAATTTATTAATATCATTAAATAATAAACAAACATATATATACACTTTTCCATCATTAATAAAAATAACAAATTATCATCTTCACTAATAAAACTACACCCTTTTAATTCTAATATACCTTTTAGATTTTATATATGTATTTCAAAAAAAAATTAAATCACTCTGACACTCGAAATATAATTGTTCACACAAATCTTCCACTGACTTATAGGATGTCTCACTTGAACACGAATTTAAAAATAAACTGTAGATGATTAATAGATAATTTATAAGAGAGAAAACATAAATCCATGTTTATTATGGACAAAAATACCTTCCAAATCCCTTGAAAGCCTAGTCTACCACACAGAAACAACGCCTCTATAAAATACAGATAAAAAGACCAGTATATTAAATCTAATCTACTAATAATCAAACACAAACAACACCTTTATACCTTTTGAAAGTACTTAAACCATAACTGTTCTGCGATTAAAGTCTCTTAGATCTGGAAGAGCTCTGCCTGGGCAAGACCTGTACTTGTATCCCCACCGACTTGTAAATCTCCACAATCATCTTTTCATTGAAATCGTCAACGCCAGTCTTTTTTCCTCCATCCTGCTCGTCCATCTTTTTGTTTCTTCGTCTCAGCAAAAACTTCTTCACAAACGTGGAAAATCGAGTGGTATCAGAAACGCCCGCCATCAACTATTTTCTCTGCTAAAGTTTTCGACAATCATTGTACTTGTAGTTGTGAAGGGATATCCTGAGTTGGGACACGCGGAACGTGCACGTAACCACATACATTGACCCACAAAAGGATAAGTGTTCGTAGAGTTACAGCCACCTCATGAGACCTAGAAACCATACCGATTAGTATAGGATTAGGACAAGGACAGGGACACTAATACGATCTGATCGGATCCGATCGGATCGGACAGGGATAGGGATAGGGACAGGTACATGGATCAGTATTAGGATTGGGACTAGGATAAGGATTAGGATTATGATTAGATGGGTCTGGACAAGACAAGAATATTGATGTTTAAGAAAGGTCATAGTTAATTTATGGAATTAAAAAACTACAATGTTAAGTAAGGAATAGGGAATTCAAGATAAACTCTAACAAATCCAAAAATTAAGCAAGAGTTCTGAAGTGGTTTTATTATTTGCATTTAACAAGAAAGCGTTTAGTTATGAAAAAGCTTTGGTTATAACTTGAAGTAGGTTATGTAGATTTGCTTTCGTGTTATATAAGATCGTAATAATGTCAATAAAATTTGTTATTATAATAAATAGTTTTGATAGCATTTATTGTGATTTTGTGCATATATTAAAGGAGCATAATATGTAAATTGCAAGATAGTAAAGGAGCATAATAAATAAAATTCATAATTTAGTGTCTACAATTAATGTATAGAATATTATAAATTATAATAGTAATTGATATAAATATATTATAGTTAGTAATATATAATATGTAGTATGTAGCATTATAAATTTATATTATTTGTCAAATTAAATAATGCTAATGATTATAATATATTATATATAAATATCATTTTATATAATATATATTTTAATATAGTTTTAAATTACGAAAAAAAATCTAATTACTAATTATGGTTAATTAGAGAAAAGGAAGGTGAACCATACATCTTTGTAAAGAGAATCATAATGCCCGTGTAAAAATAGCTTAATATTCAAATGTCATACCATATAGTTTGACGTGATACCATATGGTTTGATGTCGAGTATATTTGATCTGTGCTCTATTGTCACCGACTCACCGTCCTCCAATTACATTATTATTGGTCATGCACTTGTAGTTTATACTTGACCTACAAATATAGAATTTGATTCTATAGATAGCATTAGGTTTGTTTAATCTCTACTCGAGCTCTTACAAGGTTCTCAAGTTTGATTACCTCATGATGTAGACATCCTTTCCCTACTTTGAGTTGTCATCTCACCTTTACAAACCTGAACTTAATGCTTAAAACATCAAGGCCCCTTTCTTCTTGCCAACCTAATACTTGGGCTTTTTATGTGATCAACATCTGTGCCTAGTCTATGTACTCCTAGGTTCCTACTTGTTGCTTTATGCATAATTACCATGATGCATAATGTTGAGCTTAGGCTCCTTATATATTTTTTCTTTTTCCCTTTGTCTAGGATTTAAAACAATTAGGTTTAGAATTTTTATGTAGCAGAATTATATTAATGTTTTTTTTAATCCTAAGGGGAAAAAAAAACAAAATTATTTCAAAATTAATGAAAACCAAAAAAGAAAAAAGTATTTTGTAATTAGGGAAAAAAAAATGAAAAAAGTATTTTATAATTAAGGAAAGCAAAAAAAACAAAAAAAACATTTTGAAATTAGGGGGAAAAAAAAAATGGAATTAGGATACATTGTGTAGTTTGTGTTTAGGTTTCTCTGTAATTGTTTTGAGAGGTTTGTTGGTGGAATGATTTGTGAATGTTGTTTTTCTTTGAATGTTTTGTGTCTCCGATAGAATGTTGTGTGAATGTTTTAGAGTATGAGCATGTTTTGTTTTGTGATTTACTTTAATTTTTATCAGGGGGCTTTGGTGCTTGTACCTAGCTAAGAAAGTGTCTAGTTGTGAAATGACTTTGATTATAACTTGAAGTAGGATGTGTATATATTTTTTTCATTATATAATATCGTAATAATGTCAATAAAATTTATTATTATAATAAATGGTTCTGATGATATTTATTTTGATTTTCTACAGGGAGTAAAGGAACATAATACATTAAATTTATAATTTAGTGCCTATAGTTAATGTATAAAATATTATAATAATAATTGATATAAATATATTATAATTAATAATATATAATATATTATATGTAGGATTATAAATTTATATTATTTATTAAATAAGATAATGCTAATTTTATTATAAATATTATATAGTATATATACATATTAATTTAAATAATTTATATTTTAATATAGTTTTAAATTGTGAAAAAAAATCTAATTACCAAAGATGGTTAATTAGAGAAAAGGAAGGTGAACGATACATCTTTGTACAGAGGATAATAATGGCACCACAGAAATACGTTATTGCCTAAATGCCATACTATAAATTATCACATCACTCTACTCACAAGATAGGTATTATTTAAAGAGGATATTTTCAACATTATTTTATTCATGTCTTCCCCAAGCTCGTTCTCAATTCTACTTTACACAGATGGTGAACACACAGTTGCCAAATATAAGCTAGAACTATTCTGATAGTGTCATGTGGCATCCTCTTACTCACTCACCTCCTGCCCATGAGAACTTGAGCACTGACACACCAGAACTACAACTTTCCACTTGTCTTGACATCATTGTTTCCTAGGCTCTATGAACGTCTAATCAACTGGTAGCTTAGGACCTATCAAAAATGACACTTGGGACTATCAAAAAACACTTGTCGACCTCTCATTAGTTGCACATGCTAATACATTATTAGACCTAGAAGGGGCCCAGACTCACAAGTAATGAATCTAACCTGAGGAATATGTGGTCGTGAACATTGATCCTTAAGCATATATATATATATATATATATATATATATAGTTACAAATAAAACATTTGTGTATCATGTAATCCAGCATGCCCCCTTATATTTGCCACATATCCACCTAAGATCACCACATTCTAGAGTCAAAATCAACCACTTGGTGGCCTAGCTTCAACAGTAGGTACACAATGACCAAAAAAGAGGAGATTAGAGAACTTTATGAAGAAGACTGAATATGCTATGGAAGGATGAGATACACATTTTAATGAGATAAATGAAAAAATTCTCTACTTAACAACTAATCTATATAAATATATTTTTTTAAAAATGCCTCAAGACCATTATTGATCATCCTTATGCAATGTCCATATAATGTCCTTAAGCTTTGACGAGATCTCCTATTATATTCCAATGTATCACCTCCTGTCTTGATGAGCTCAACAATAAACATTGAAGGGGTCACCTTGAAAACCTTGGAAATAATTGTGAGGTTTCCCTTTCTTCCTTGATAGGACCCCTGCATCACCTTGCAATTCCCTCTTTTCTTGATTCTAAACCTCAATAACTTGGCAATTTCTTTTAGCTTGGAAATTATGTTGCATGCCAGCTGAGTAGATGTGAAGCATGACTCAACCTTTCTCACATTATCCTTTTCAAATATCCTCTACCCTGGATTAAAAAAGGCCTAATCCTAAAACATGTGCAAGTAACAAAATACAAAATCAAAATAAGCTACAGTAAAACATAAAACATGAGAAAAAACATATTACGCAAGATATACGTGGAAACCCTGTTAAACCAGCTAGGGAAAAAACATGGGGCAAAGGCAACATTCAAACTTCATATTCATCATCAAAACTCTCTCTAAAATAACTCCTCTCAACAACTTCTTTCTAGTGCTAACAACCAAACCTTCCATGCTCTAACCTCCAAGATGCAACATGCATCTCTTACAATGCTAATATCCATAGAATCTAAGGTAGATCCAAGCATCTACCTCTATCTCCATGCGCTGAGCTAACAAGCCTCCAAACTCCATCTCCAAGGATCCATACCATGCATCTAGGTGAGCCAAGCATAACAACCTTCCAATCTCTAATCTCTAACCATACATCTGATGCTTATAACCCAAGCATCTAAGTGAGCTAGGATTACAAGCCTTCTAAACTCCAACATCCTTTTATGAAAGTTCAAGCTTGTAATGATCCAAGTGATCTACTGCATGGATTATATAACCCCCTAGGGGATTTTCACATGATCCACTAACTAGATTCACATTACAATGAGAGAGAACAATGTTTTAAAATATTTAGAAAGAGAAATAATAGAAGAGAGATAAAATGTAGCACCACATTCCACATGGACTTAATAGTAACCACTATAGCTTCATATGCACCCATGTGCAAAAGTCACAAATCAAACCATGTGCCTTGGATTAAAATGTGCCATACTTGAGTGGATAAACAATGACCAATAGTAAATATGATTGTATCCATGTGAAAAGTCAAAAAATTAGGTCCACTAATTTAGACAAGATAAAGTCAGCCCATGTGACTCATAGAAGAGCACCCCACTCACACATGTGAAGTCAATCAACAATAGTGAACATCTTGTCTCCTTCCAATGTGCACAAATGGGATTCTAATCACCTTTTTGAATTCTTTACACATGTGAATCATAGATCCACCAAACATTACACCCCACACTATGACCTTGAAATCATACACTCAAAGACAAACCCATGTGACTCACCATAGATAAGATCCATGTCCTCAAGTGGAGTGTTATGCCCCACACTTGTCACATCAACATGATCACACTTTGGATCCTCTGTGGGCCCACCACCACATCACCTACATGCCACATTACCACCATGACATATTATTTGTATCCCTTGTAGACCACTAATCACATCACCTAAATGCCATGTCACCCTCATGCCATGTCACCATGAATAGTGTCTATGAATAGTGATCATGAATAGTGACCTATGAATAGTGTCTTCACACCCAACAATCTTCCACTTGAATTCATATATATAGGAATTTTAAATACCCAATTTTTTTGTCAACCAAGTATGACCTAGCTGCTATAAATGATGTCATCAATGCCCATTACTGCTCACACACAAGCCTAGTAGAATTTTTTTGCATTATGAAAACTTTTTTGCCTTGATCTACTTTGTCAACATTTACTCCTTCGAATAAAATTGCAAAAACTTGAAGTGACTTCCACTTCACCATAGACCCATTCTTCTTTAGGATTCTACCATGAACCACTTAGAACTCCCATTGCTTGGAAGTATTCAATTTAGTTCACACCATGGATTCATGAGGCTTATAATACTATAGATGAATACAATACATGGGGCAACCATGTCTCCTCCTCCAATGTAGGACACTTCTAAAGACAACTCCAAAAATATACTATAGGAAGTGAGATACTTTACTTCATTACTTTTCCCATCCCTGTGTATCTCCATCTTTGGTTTGCTCCTTCATCTCATCCTAAACACATAACCCATCTCACTAGTGGTCATGTTGGGGCCTGCAACTAACATACCATCTACACATAGCAAAAACCTCTGCTAAACCTCGGCTCTCTATGAAGGTATTCTTGTACCACATCAACATGTCTATTGGAACCTTTATAGTCTTCAAACTAAAAACCAACAACTCTTTTTGCTTCATCCTCATGCCCCTCTGACTACTACATCTCATCAAAAATTCACCATATAGGAATGAATTTTTTGCATCCCACTACTAAACCATGAATAGTAATAAGTGTTCACCGCACTCTTGACAATAGTCTAAAACCAAAGAGAATAATCCATAGAAGTTAACACCTGACATCTAAATGTAGAAAACTACTACCATCATGATGAACATAGTACCCATCCATAGTTATTGAGAATTCATCACATTACTTAGTGCATCACTATGCCTACCGAGTTTTCAAGCCCATAAATGAACATAATCATTCTCTATTACATGTCAAACTAACTCATGTGTAGAATTACTCCATGCATCAGTCCACTTGGCTACTCACATCAACTAAACCATAACCCTCCTATCTACTCACTTTTTTTATACCACAACCATCGATCACTTCACTCAATGCATCTATGAGTCTCTAAAAGATTCAACATTGACCTTCTTCCATGAAACCTCAGGTCTCAAATTCTTCTTCTTTATCTATCAACTAATCTATCAGGTACATATATAGGTTTTTTGTACCTTCTCCTCTACATGTAATTTCATAACATCTTAGATGAAACATTATGGTAGTAGGATCTCACAAATTATATCCCTTCTCTAGCCAAGAAACCACAACAAGGTAGCTTCTTTATCATCACACTCTATTTACACCAATGGAGACCAGTTTACTCCTCAAATTGTATAATTTTTTCTATAGAAACACTATATTGGTGCTTATCTATCTAAAAAATCTTGTTCATCTTCTCCTCCATTCTCCATCTTCTACCAAGAGAGAAATATCTGCCATGTAATTTTATTTTTAGTTCATATCTTGGTCTCTCCACCTCTATCTCCCACTTGCACAAACCATCCAACATGTAATATCCCCAAATGGGATATCTAATAAAATACTAACACTAACATAAAACAAACCCAATACACTCAAACCATAAAAATATAAACTCACACTTAGACTCAAATATGAAAATAGACTCAAATCTATCATAAACTGAACAAACTAGTCAACATAAAATTTGTCAATTTTGTCATATAAACCCCTAATGAATCCTATAATATAAAAATATGATTTAAAAAATGATAAGGAATGTTATAACATAAAAATATAAATAACAACATCAAATATGAAATATAAAAACTTATAAATCAAGACACCACACCAAAATTGTAAACTACACAACATTGACAATATTGTTTTACCCTGATTTGAAGGGTGAATCTCCACAACTCTTAAAAATGTTATATAAGGGAAAATAGATAGAAATGGTACTGATTTATAGCATAAAAAAATTGAGCTACAACATTAACACACTTCACATAATCACATACCTGCAAGCCTCCACACAACATCACTTACAAAACCTGCAAACAACACATTATCTACACATTGGGACTATGAATCTGCAACACTAAAGCATAACACATGCAAATTGCACAACTAAAGCATAATAAAAATAAAAAATATGAATTATATTAAAGTATTGAATTGCACATATAACTAACAAAGATGATCACAAAGTGATCTCAACTCTGATGCACAAATTACTCCACACTACTTGAATCTCCTTGAATGCACAATCACAATCTCTTCATGAGATTGTCCTATTAAATTAGATGGTTTTCATCCTATGATTCATTAGATCAATGGAGTTTTGTCCAAAGACCTATATCTTCAATGGGTTTTTGTCCAATGAAGATGGATAAGATGAACCACAAGTTCAAACTTAAATAGGGGGTTTATAATTTCAAAGATGGTTTAAAAATGAGAATTATGCTACTTATAGAAATTGTGAAGGAGAGAGATGAGAGTAAACTTCATGACCAAGTGAATAAATTTGACCTCCTCTCAGTGGCACCACTATTCTTGCATATTAATAATCTTGGAGTCTTCTTCAAGGGTAAAAAGTGGATTTCCCACTTTTTACAAGTCTTCCTCCACATGCATGTGCCTCCAAAATTTTGTGCCACTCACACATGTGAGCTAATATGGAATAGTGAAATGTGTCTCCCACTATCCCATGTGCATAACCATGAGTCAAATATTTCGCATGTTTTGGCTCATCGCACATGTGCCAAAGATATCCCACATGTGACAAATGTCTCCCACATGTGGTTTGGTCTCCCACAAGTGCCAAGATTCCCAGACAAGCTTTAATCATCTTTTGACTTCTCTAAAAAGCACTTCACATGCCAAAATAATGAGCCTCCCTATAAATTTGACCCATACCTTACCACATGACTCACATATCAAGTGAGATCCCTCATGGGTGATGCCACATCATCCACCAACCACCTCATTAGTAACATCATCCTTGCATCCCTGCCAGCCACCACGAATATTGATAATGAATAGTGACTTGTGAATAGTGCTAGTGAATAGTGACACATGAATAGTGCCAATGAATAGTATTGGTGAATAGTGATACCACATTAAAAAATCCCTTACAACACCCAAAATAACCTATAGGAATAAAATAGGCTACTAGTATTCATAAAATATCACAAATGGAAATTGGGGACATTACACAATAACCATGGCTCTGATAACACTTGTTAGGATCAAAAAAGGACTAATCCTAAAATATGTGTAAGTAATAAAATGTAGAATTAAAATAAGCTATAATAAAACATAAAACATGAGATAAAAACACATTACATAAGACTTATAATCCTTATTTTCCAAGGTAAGGAGATGTACTTGGTGTTGTAATTCACCAACTGCATGCATCAAAGAGATAATCTCCTAGGATGGTACATTAGCATCTTGGAGTGGCTCATTTATGCATTAAATTTGATTGTTAATTTTAACCATGGGAATGCTACATTTATAAATTATATCATAAAGAGGAGGTGTGCTCACTTGAACCTTGAGAGTAATGGTAACTTGGACCTTACTAGAGGGATGTGGGCTACCATTCTCTTTAGGTGAAGAGTGAGAACTAGGTTCTACTGTAGTGAGGAGTGGCTTGGGAGATCATTCGTATCTTTGTATTTTAGTGTATCACATTATAATTGAGTAGAAGATGTTCTTTTTGCATGAACATGTGAATTATTTGAAATAGAATCATGCATAGAAGTAGAAACAATAATCAAAAGTGCATTATGTTTGAGAGGAGTGAGAGAAGAGTTAGAAACATGAGATGCATATTCTTCTTCACTATGTGCATAATAATCATCATTGTTCCATGTATTGTCATCATTGGAATTTTGTTCATAATCACTCTCATTTTCATATTCATTTGCATTTTCACTATCATACTCATTATCAATTTCATTGCAATTACGAAGAGGTGTAAGAGAAGAATTTAATTCTTTTCTAATATGCAATAAAGTATCATTTGATATTGTAATATCACGTGCATCTATGCTATCCATGGATGGAGTACATGCATTATTTTCATGATAAGTAAGATAAATAGATTTATCATTAAGATCTTTTTTGGACATGGTAGAGTTAAGAACATGAGATGTATCATTTGGACTATGCATTGGTAATTTGATTCTATTACATTTATATTTCTATAATTTGAACATATAAGTAAAAAAAGAGAGAGAGACAGAGATTAGGTTCACATGGAAGAAAATTATCACCATTAAGAGGTTCACTTAGAAGTGCATGACTAATATGTTCATTTGGTGCATTGTGCATATGAGAATGAGGTGAAAAGTACCTCTCCCACTTAACAAATTTATTTTCTTTAGAAGAGGGAATAAAAGAGATATGTTTGAGAGAAGAAGATGCATCTATGTGTACTTCACTATCATTATCATGTATATCATCATATTCCTCATTATAAAAATAGTAATTATCTTCATTGTAAATAAAATAATTTTCCACATTTTTAGCTAATGTGCAATTTTTTAATTTTGTCCATTCATTGTCATAATTATGAGAAAATTTTAGAAATTGATCTATGGGATGAGAGGGAAGAAGTGCCTTAGTGGCTATTTTATTTCTTTCACCAAAGAGAATATTGAAAAGTACTATTAGGTAAATAAATGCAAAAATAACTATGAACATAGAGATTTTGAAAATATTTTTGGTAATTTAAACAATTTGCAAAATATTCAAACTATTTTTCTAAAAATTTTAAGGGAAGAAAATTTGGGGTTTAAGGACCTAGTTTAGAAATCTAGGGTTTGGAGCTAGGGTTTTAGAATTTTTGAAAATTATGACAATAAGGTAAATTCTAAAAATAGTTTTGAATAGAATAAACACACAAAGATTTATGCAAAAAATAGAGATTTGAAATTGAAATTTTTTCATAAAGTAACTACTAATTTTCAAATTTTGAAAATATTTTAGACACTAAAAACAATTTGTAAAAATTCCAAAATATTTTTCTAAAAATAGCAAGGGAAGGAGGCTTATTGTTTGAGGACCTAGTTTGGAAATCTAAGGTTTTGAGCTAGGGTTTTAGAAATTATGAAAAGTATGCAATAATTTTAAATTCTACAAATAATTTTGAATAGGATAAATGCACAAAAATTTATACAAAAATAAAAAAAATTGAGTTTGAATTAACCTAACTTATTTTCTATATTTGTTCGAAGTAAGTCAAGTTCACCAAATGATTTATTATTTCTGGGAAACTACTGTTTAGTTCCTAAATAATAAAGGGTTTGGAGTAAGGGGAAAACCTAGTTTAATATGGAAAATTACATATTTTTATCAAATGATTTACATGAGGAAGAAAAGTAAACTTATCTAAAAATAAACTAAAATAAATGATTTAGAAGTTAGAAATTGAGATGCAGGACTGAGATATTGTCTGTAATTTGAAATTGGTCTTGATTTCGTGATTAGATAGGAGCACTAAAAGTGGACAAGAGTGGCACTAGTACTATAGTCCACCTCTATTGATTTTGCCTTGAGGATTAGAGCTTTTTGGATGTTGTTTGCTAGATTAGTGTGAACTTGTGTACAAAATTTTAGAGGCTTGAAGTCAACAAAGCTCGTTATAGGTCCATTTTAATCTTGAAAACCCTGAATTAATCAACACACATGCAAAAAACAAATGCATCAAAAGTAAAAGGGGGAAAATTTGTGTTATGGGAAGAATGATTACATGATCTAGAACCCTTGCTATCTTGATCACTTCTTACATTAACCCTCAAGCTAGGGTCTTAGATCTAATGTAATTCTCCCTTAGGAAATGTGTATAATCAACATGCTTGATAGATGCAAGAATGAATTTCACCTAGGCCCTTCATTGATCAAGCATGCAAGTCTATGTTGAGCTATACTATTGACTAATTTTTATTATGTCTAATTGGCCAAAGTAGTAAGTGTTAGATGTAAAATTCCTTGTGTAGTCATTTATATAAGAGACTCATTATTTTGAATTTAATATCTTCATTTACATTTGGCCAACATTAGAAAACTTATGGATGAAGCAAAAAAAGGGGATATGACCCATCAAGAAAAAGAAACTGACCGTTAAAGCTCAAATTGACCTTGGATGGGAACACTAACAACTAGACACCCTAGGTTTTAGCGTTGTAGTCCAATCCTAGTGCTCTTGTCCTATAGGCTAGGGATCAGGGGGGATGGAAAAAACATAGAAAATATGATCTGGATGAGGTGGAATGACCATTTGAAAGGTTAGGGATGACTGGGAATAGGAAGAAAGGTGACTCGATCATGAAATAAGACCAAGACGACTAAAGCGAAAGGCATGACTAAATGTGAACTAAGCTCATATTATCCAGTTAGAGTCTCCTATGAAAGGACTATGAAAATACATGATATGTGTGGTTTCTTAACCAATTTAGGGTGTATACAATTGTACATGTGAGTCTAAGACCTAATCATACTCCTCTCATATCCATATATCTTGCATCCATGATGTTAATTATGCCTTGTTAATTACGCCTTACTCATGCATTGCTGATGGTTTTTCATATTCTCATACAATGATCATATTGGAAATTTAACTGATATGCTACGATTGGTGTCTTCATTATAATCATGATACTAAAAATGATTTGTTACCATGGTGTTCCTTTTAATTTTCTCTTCAAGATCTCTATGGGGTAGAGATGGACTATCAACACTTGAACAAAATCTCTCCAAGTCTTCCCAAAAGGCCATTTCCTTATGATCAATTGGAAAGACATGGGATTCACTACCATCCTTACCATTTGATATTGAATCATGATTTTGATCACACATTTCCAACTCTTTGATAGATTCATGAAAAGGCTCTTAATCTGATATAACATGATTATCTTCATCTTTAATAGAGAATGGCATTTCATCTATCCACTAAAGGTCCATCTCATCTTGTCTTGGTGTCTCTAAACTTGCACTATCTTCTTCAATATCTAAAAAATTGGTGAAATATTTATGTGAATGTCCAACCTACTATCCTATTCCATCATCCAAATCTACCATGTTGAGCTCTTCAATTTCACTCAAAAAATCTTGGTACAGTTGCTACCTATGGTCATGAACTTCAGGAATGTTTTCAACCTCAATAATGGTTCTATGTGAGTTATCTTCATGATTACCTCCTAGAGAAGGAGTTATTTGTATCTCACCTTTAGTAATTGCTACAAGTTCTTGAGAAACATCTTCCTCTTGCTCAAGTGAAACCTCTTATAGCTCATCCTCTTTTGCATTTTGGAAGATTGAATATCCTTTCCAAGGCGTGTCCCAATAGTGATGTCATCTTCATGTTCAATAAAAAAACTATCATTTTCTATTAGTTTAGTTGAATTCTCTTCATTTACTTCATAAAGGAGAGGCTCCTTATCAAAGAGTGGCATGGTGGATCCCTAAAAATACTCAATAAGATGAGATAAATCTAATGGTGCTACCATGGAGGATTGATTCTGCTCATGGGGCTGCTCAACTTTGACAACCATAACCTCCTCTTTCTATTGCATGTATCCTTCAATAGACTTCCATGAAAGTAACACCTTAGGCTCTTGAGGAGGGAAGGGTGGGGGTTGAATGATTTCAGGCTTGTCTTGAATTCAACACTTGGGCCAATGCTTGACTACTACAATTGTTTCCAAGATGGAAACTTGGGTTTAAGAGCCTTTTTTATTGAAGGTATTGTAGTTTGGGTCATGATTTGGAAAACTTCTTACTAAGTTGGAATTGTAATCCATGGATAATGGCATGGGTAACAAGAGATAATAACTCTTGAGATTATTTAAATGATTTTTCTTGTCTCAAGGCTAAAATGTCATTAGTAATCATTTGGCTCATCCTCTTCATTTCCTCCACTATGTCTTGGAAGGGTAGTTGGTGAGGGAAATAGGGATATCATTTTTTGTAAGGAATCTTATCTTGAAATTGATAGGGCTCATATTGAGGGTAACAAGGTTCATGATGGGTATTATAGGGTTGGTATGAGCCACCATACTATTGATAAATTTATATATGGGCTTGGTGAGGCTCATCATAAGGCTAATAGGGGTGAATTTAGGGCTGATAGGGGTCATAATGAGATGGATAGGGATCATATTAGCATTCAGATGGATCATAAAGATGCTGATAAGGAGATAAATGACAAAAATATGCTCTATCAGTTGCCATAGCCCACCAAAAGACACATGAAAAAAAATAACTATGAACAAGAGTTGTCATTATACCTTTAAAATGATGACCAAGATGAGTGATTAAAGCTACTTGTTAAGACCAAAATGCTGATGTGAATGCTTTAATTCCTAATTTTGTGTCCCATAAAGAATGAAATAACTTTTAGTAACCCAAGTTGTACCTTATTGAAGTAAATTACTCAGATGTCCTTCAAACCTAGACTAACATTGGATTGGTCTATAGGCTGTGGGATACCTGTATCTTAGACCAAACCTCTATATTATGTGGCTAGCTACTTTGATGTATAAAATTTGGATTTGTTACAAAAATATACTTTAATTTGGGTGTGAAAAGAGTTATAAAGATAACTAAAAGGGAAATCCTATTCTAGTGATGGTGATGCGCTTATATTGTTGATTCATCCACTCAAATTTTTATTCATAACAACACTAATGAACTAGAATTAGACTAAAGCACTATATCAAAAGATCCTACAAAATAATGTTTCATATGAAGGTTTGATGGATGACTATGACTTGGAGGTGAAGGATGAGAGGATTCTCTTGAAACACTTTCAACTAGATAACACTTCAAGCATGATCATCAAACTTTTGAGACTTCATACAACCTGCACAAGATAACTAATCAACATATAGGTGTGAAAAGGACATGTCAAGGGAAAATTTATACCACTTTTACACATATAAACAAACATAAACACATTATAATCCATTAATAAAGTTGAATCAATAGTTTCTTTATTAATTCAAGAGGTTACACAATTCAATTTTGGTAGAGTTTCCTCATGCCCCAAGAGAGGGATATTGAAACAAGGCCTAAAAGCCTAAATATATAAAACAATGAATATAGACAAGAATAAATTTACATAGAGGAGATAAGTCTAAGTCATCCATGATCATCAAATCTAAATTACTTCATTTACAACTTGATACAAATAATCCTCAAGACATCTCTCTACATTTATTGCTCTTACATGCTCCTTAAATGAGCTCTTTGGCATTGAAAAAAAGGTGTTGGGTATAGTTAACTTATTAAAACTCCTCTTCTAGCATGCTACACCATTATTTATCAAATAAATCCATATTAAGGCTATTCATGCATATACTATATCTTAAGGGTCAATCAACTCATGATAAGGATCAACTATGTGTTGATTGACAACTCAAGGAGCAGGTGTGCATGGAATTGCCACTTGAAGACTAGTTAGCTCATTCATTAGCCACTTAAGGATATATTATGAATTTTATTTTCACTTAAGATCATTTATGTGTCATGTATAATCTACATAAAATCTCATTAATATATTTCAATGCCATTTTCCACTTTACTTAATTGACCAAATAGGTCTACTAAGACAATTAGGCTTAGTAGTCTAATTCTTAGTACTTGATGGCCATGAAAACCCTACATGAAACCTTGAAAAATTTTTAATGATTGAATTTTATGATTGAAATAATACCTCAAATCATGATATATGTCCTTTTGATCAAGAACATTTGCAAATTGGTCAAACTATTTGACTAGGTCATCTTGTCCACATCTACAAACTGGCTAAATAGAAAAAGCTCATAAAGGCATATACAAGCATGGTTTTCAAAAATTTATTCATTTATAAGGTGAAAACGTTCCAAAATTCACTCTCCATTGAGTGTAATCATCTTAAACTACCTTGTAGATATGTTTTTACACTTTTTCCTCAAAAAATCCTATTTTATGGTAGGTCTATATAGTTACATACATCA
Organism: Torreya grandis; assembly: GCA_037957365.1. Taxonomy (NCBI): domain Eukaryota; kingdom Viridiplantae; phylum Streptophyta; class Pinopsida; order Cupressales; family Taxaceae; genus Torreya; species Torreya grandis. Next base: position 688,937 of record JARHVA010007245.1, on the reverse strand, counting down.
TGGTACCATGTGTTAAAATGTGGAGCTAAAAGCTTCACTGATGTAGACATGGAGGAGGTTGTAGAGGTTGCTAAGTTGTAGAGCAAGTTGCAAGGCAACCGACATCTGTCATATTACAGTACAGAAGCAACTGATGTCGGTTATGAGTCGGCCGACATCAGTCAGGAAGAAGCCAACGTCGGTAACCTGTGTGTGCATGCAGTTTGCATGCAGGTTCCAGACTGGTCTATTTTCGGACAGGTAGTTTGCATGTAAAGACTATTTTTGGTCTTGAGTTGTGAGTCTAATTATTGTAATTAAGAAAGTCTAATTATTGTATGCATGAGATCTATATAATAGACTCATGGGCTGTATTGTAAAGTGTGTTAGATAGCCATTGTGATTGTAGAGAGAGCAAGAGTAGCTCCTCCTAGTTCCAAAGGGGTGCCGAGTGTGTATGATTAGGGAGAGTTGAAGGTTGTGCAAGTTTTGGTAGAAGATCCATCGGGGTACTGGTTGAAGAATCATAAGGACTTGGTGAGGTAAGGACAAGGGTTCTTCAGGGTGTAGAGATATCTACATGGTAAGTAAGATCGGCTGATTTGTAGGTGTTTGTGTGTGTAAGGTCTAAGGTGGATCAGCAAGATAGCAAGGTCAAAGGAAATGGGAAACATGACAAGGAGCAAGATCAGGAAGATCTACTTGGAGTATGGTTGTGTACTTGGTGTACTGGCAGTGGTGTTACTGATTGGTGGAGGTGAACAACAACTCTGTGTTTGAGTTGATTGTTGTGACCATAATTGAGAGAGTGAACTGTTGAAGGAGAATTACTGGTGAAACCTATAAGTGTGGGAGCTCTAGAGGTGTGGGAAGAAGAAGTGTGGCATCTTCTTTATTGTATTTTCTTTTGAATGAGTATTAATACAATTGGGTATTGTCTCTCATATCCTGTGTTGTTTCATATTTCTAGTTACTTATCATTCTGGTTAAATTCCATGTTTAGTTGCTAATACAAAGGTAATAAAGTGTGCCCTTAGTGGGCAGTAGGATCCTGACACCATGTACAAGACTCTATCTAAGTGTAATTAATTTTTACAATGGTTATCAGGTGATTTATGGGTGTTTAGATGTATTAAACTTCACTTTTATCAAAAGTGGTCTATAGGAGGGTTTTGGAGGTGAACCTTCTTAACGATGGTTCATAAAGTATGGACCTATAAAATTTAACTTCATTCCATGGATATTTAGTGCATAGACCCTTTAAAATTTTCTTATAGTCTTGGGTTCCCGTGCAAAAAGTGTGCAAAGATACATACGTAGATAATTTTGCTTGTAAGGTTATGCATGCATTCTGGACCTGCTTAAAGTCTTGGTGATGATTCATAAACTTAATATCATTAATCAAAATTAATCCTTCATATATTTAAATTAAATATGGGTCATTAAATAATTCTAGGAGAATTTGGTCAAAGATTCATTTTGGTGAAAGCTATGAGCTCTTGAGTAGGTAGCTCGAATTGAGTGTGTGGACTATGTAGTTTGAATTTGCTATTTGGAATAAAATTAACTTTCCATTGTATTTTTTTTAATTTAAAACAACTTAATGGGACCTAAAAAAACTTATTACACCTCCTTAAGGTCTCATTTTTTATAGAAAGTGTTAGGTTGTGAAGCTAAAATCTTCAACTATGTAGACGAAGAAGAGAAGGTTGCTGAAGTTCCAGAAGTACTGGCATTGGCAACATGACCGACATCGGTCATGATGAATGCAGAAGGCAATCGACGTCGGCAGGAAGTCGGCCGATGTCGATTAGCACCAGTTAGATAGGGACTGACGTCGGTCACCTGTGTGTTCTAGAACTGTTCATTGCACGAACAGTTAGTTAGTTGAACTGAGTGTTTGCATGTAAAGGCTATTTCGAGTCTTGAGCTGCGTGTCTATTATTAGTAAACTAAGATTCTAAGTTATTGTTTAAGTCTGGGATCTATTTATAGACCCATTGGCATGTATTGTAATTATGAGCTGAAAAGGAAGGCAAGGAAGATCCTTCCATTGTAAGATCATTGAGCTACAGGTTGTTGCAAGCTCATAGGAGATCTACATGTGTAAGTATGGTCTGTTGAATTGTAGGTTGCAGGTTCATGGGAGATCTACTTGAAGTACTTTGAAGTGCTTGGTGTACTAGTAGGGTTATTACTAATTGGTTGGAGAGGTGAACACCAATTTTGTGTGTGAGTTGTGTGTTGGGACCATTTTTGGTAGGAGAGTGAACTCTTGAAGAATTACTGTACACTTGAGGTGTGGGAAGCCTCTGTAAGGTGGAAGAGTGTGGTGTCTCTTTATTGTATTCTTTTCTGTATGAGTATTAATACAAGATAGTGTATTGTCTCTCATATTTTGTGCTATTTGTGAATTCTAGTTACTTGTGCTTCTGGTATATTTCTGCATATTTAATTGCTTGTATTTGGTAATCATATTATGCTCTTTCTGAGGAGCAAGATCCTAACAAGTGGGATCAGAACAGGTGTGTTGTTCTTGGATTCCCTAATAACTGATATCAGAGCTTTTAGGTTGGGATACTAACAGGTTGGATTAGATTTGGTTAGTGTGTGTTGATTATAGGTTACTCATAGGGGTTTCTGTTTGAGTGGGAGTAGAGAAATGGTAGAAGATAGTAGACTATGAATGGAGAAGTTTAATGGCAAGAACTATCAATTATGGAGGATGCAGATTGAAGATTATCTGTATCAAAAAGATTTGTACTTATCATTGGGTGGGGTTGATTGTAAGCCCTGGGATATGAAGGATGAATAATGGGAGGTTCTTGATCGAAAGTCTCTGGGATCTATAAGGTTGAGCCTTGCATCGTCTGTGATTTCTAGCTTATCACAGTGTAAGACAATGATAGAGTTGATCGAATCTTTGGCAAATTTATATGAAAAACCCTCGGCTTTGAATAAGGTATTTCTTATGAAGCAATTATTTAATTTGAAAATGTTGGAAGGTGGATCTGTTCATAGTCATCTTAGTAATTTCCATGGTTTGGTAAACCAGTTAAATTCAGTCAATATTGTTTTTGATGATGAAATTAAGGCTCTCTTAATCTTATGCTCATTACTTGAAATGGAAAGTTTGGTAATGGTAGTTTCTAATACTGCATCTACTTCAAAAATCTTAAAAGTGGATGATATTGTGAGTGTAATCTTGAATGAAGAGATATGCAGGAAAAGCACAGGTGAATCATCAGGAAATGCTTTGAGTGTGGAAAGCAGGGGAAGGCAAAGAGAGAAGATCAAGCGTGGGAGATCAAGGTCAAAGATAGGCAGGAGATCCAAGTCTAGGTATGGCAGAATAACCTGCTAGAAATGTGGAAAGTAAGGGCACTTAAAGAGAGATTGCAGGTTGAGTGAAGATCAGCATGAAGGACATGAAGAAGAAGCAGATGTTGTAGAGTTCGTTGCACAAGATGCTCTAGTATGTTTTTTGGATAAAGTAGAATCTTGGGTTTTAGATTTTGGTGCCTCTTTTCATGCAACCCCAAATAGGGAATTTTTTCATGAGTATGTCTAGGGAGACTTTGGAGAGATTTGTTTAGGGGATGGTAAGCCTTGTCAGATGGTTGGCAAAGGGAAAGTGAAGCTGAAATTACAGACAAGTAACACATGGGTGTTGAAGGAGGTCATGCATGTCCTAGTTTTAGAGTGGAATTTGATTTCTATAACAAATTTGGGTGATGAGGGTTGGATAGTAACTCTCACAGTGGACTCTTGGAAGGTTACCAAGGGTGCACTTGTAACAAGAGGTAAGAAAGTAGGTACGCTTTATCTATCTACTTGTATTACTGATTCTCTTTCTGGGTTATCTACTTCAGCTGTAGATTTGAAGATGTGGCTTAATAGGCTTGGTCACATGAATAAGAAGGAGATGCATGTTCTTGATTCAAAGGGTATGCTTTTGGATTTGAAGAGCATAGATCAAGGTTTTTGTATGTAAAAGAAGAAGGTGATGTTTCTTGAGGAATCTGATGTTAGTGACAAGAACAGGAAAGCCTTGGTTTTCAAGGAGAAGATGACAGATAGGTATCAGTCAAAGGGGTAGAAGAATTTTGAGCAGAGCAAGGTTGATTTGGACAAGGGTTTGATCCAAAAGGAGCTCGCGGGTAGAAGTCAGTTCTCACAATCAAAACACAGAGACCGACGTCAGTTAGAAAACTAGCATCGGCATCCAGACAGGGACCGATGTTAGCTATTTATAGCCTAACATCGGTGACTCAGGGATAGATAAACATCAACGTCTGTTAGGGGGAACCAACGTCGGTGATGAGGCATTCGCATAGAACTGACATCAGTCGAGTGCAAACTAAAATGTGACCGGCATCAGTCACTGAGATAGATTTTGGGTGGACAGCAAGCTGTCAAGGAGTCTCAAGTGCCCATATGGAGGAATTAAAGGGTAAGTAAGCCTCAAATTCATCATTTCCCTTCTTTACACCACTTGTTGCTCACTGATGGTAAAGAACCAGAAAGTTGTTAAAGAAGTATATCAGGTAGATCCAAGAAATAGTGGGAGCTTGGCATGGATGAAGGATGTGATTCCTTGGAGGAGAACCAAATGGGAGTTTTGGGTGGAGTTGCCAGCTGGAAAGAAGCACTGAGAGATGAATGGATGTTCAGGATGAAGAAGAGCAAAAATGGATACGTGAGATGGAAGGCCAGAGTATATGGTCTTGAGTAAGCTGGAGGACAATGGAGGTTTTATCATTGTGTTTCTCTTTACCAGGTTGGATAATATTAGCTACATTATCCTATTACTGTATGATGTGCTTATTGCAGGGTTACATATACAGGGAGTTGTTGAACTAAAGGTAAAGCTAGTTTAGAAGTATGTCATGAGGAATTTGGGAGTAGCAAGATTCTTTGGCATGAGTGTGTTCTAGGGACATGGAAGGTCACAGGTTGACTTTGTTTTAGGATGATTGTGTGAGACTGATTAGCACGCCGATGGTTGGACAGTTCACAGAACAGTGTCTTGATTCACATAATGAGGTTGAGTACATGTGTACTAAACCTGAGTTTTCCCAAGTAGTGGGAGTTGTCACAAGTTTGGAGCCAATCCGGGAAAGAAGCATTGGAGGGCAGTTCAGTGGATTCTTAGAGGGACCAGCAGTAGGTGCACATGCTATGCAGGGTCAAGTTATTTTCTACATGAGTTTATAGATGTGGATGTGGCAGGTGATTTGGATGACAGGTGTTGCACCATAGGATTTGTGGTGGTTGGTCTTCAAGAGTGATCTTGAAGAGGGATACAAAGCCAAGGAAACAAACTAGATGATGTATAGGTATAGGTACAATTGTAGTTGTTTATCTCCAAGTGGGAGATTGTTAGGTTGTGGAGCTAAAAGCTTCAACTATGCAGACATAGAAGAGAAGGTTGCTAAAGTTTTAGAAGTACCAGTGTTAGTAGTATGACCGATGTCGATCATGATGAATGCAAAAGGCAACCGGTGTTGGCAGGAAGTCAGTCAACGTCGGTCAACACCAGTTAGACAGGGACCAATGTCGGTCACCTGTGTGTTCCAGAACTGTTCATTGCACGAATAGTTAGTTAGTTGAACTGAGTGTTTGCATGTAAAGGCTATTTCGAGTCTTGAGTTGCTTGTTTATTATTAGTAAACTAAGAGTCTAAGTTATTGTTTAAGTCTGGGATCTATTTATAGACCCATTGGCATGTATTGTAATTATGAGCTGAAAAGGAAGACAAGAAATATCCTTCCATTGTAAGATCATTGAGTTGCAGGTTGTTGCAAGCTCATAGGAGATCTACATGTGTAAGTATGGTCTGTTGAATTGCAGGTTGTAGGTTCATGGGAGATCTACTTGAAGTACTTTAGAGTGCTTGGTGTACTGGCAGGGTTATTACTGACTGGTTGGAGAGATGAACACCAATTCTATGTGTGAGTTGTGTGTTGGGACCATTTTTGGTAGGAGAGTGAAGTCTTGAAGAATTAATATACACTTGAGGTGTGGGAAGCCTTTGTAAGGTGGAAGAGTGTGGTGTCTCTTTATTGTATTCTTTTCTGTATGAGTATTAATACAAGATCGTGTATTGTCTCTCATATTCTATGCTATTTGTGAATTCTAGTTACTTGTGCTTCTGGTATATTTTTGCATGTTTAATTGCTTGTATTTGGTAATAATATTGTGTTATTTATGAGGAGCAAGATCCTAACAAGTGGGATCAGAACAGGTGTGTTTTTCTTGGATTCCCCGACAGAAAGGTTTGCGAGTGTCTTCATGATGGTATAGGCCTTTTAGGCCTAAAACTGGTTTCTAGGCCTAATTGGCCAAATTTGAGTGTTAGAGGTCTAAGTGACCTATAGGTGAGTTTATGGTTAAAAAGCATCATATTATATTTGTTACACTTTTTTTCATCCTTCAAGGACTATTCAAGCTACTCAAAACTCATTATGTTTTCACCCTAGGGTTTCTTGGTAATTGAGCCTATGTAACCCTTATGGATAGGTTTGGTGATCTTTCTTGTTTATAATGAGTTTAAATATTATAAAAACATGTTTATCTACCTCTACATATTATCAATAATCTATTATCAACCTCAAACAACCGCTAAATGTGTACCAAACCCTCAATTTTTATGCACAAATAAGCTACAGGTCTATCTCTTTAGTAACCCTAAACGGTTTTGGCTTGAAAGCTGAATGTGATAAATCTAGAAAAACATATGAATACTATAAATACCATTTTTTTCATTTAAAATCTTCATATTAATATTAAACTCTCTGTTCTTGCTCTCAAAACTTTCCAAATGTGCAACTACTCTCGTCTATGACTGTTAACAGACTGTATGAGGTCTATGATAAAAAAAGGATGCTTCCACTAGTCAAGTGACATAATTAAGATTATTTATAGATAAAAACACTAATTATTACCACTTATACCAATTTTAAATTATGTATCTTGCCTATAGAGGCCTATAGGTGCATTTCCCCCAAGACTAGTTAGTGGGTTGTCTGTGTTTTCATGTTCTACAGGTTCATGACTATGTTTCCTTCTTATATAATATTGTATTTGAGTATAATAATGATAAAAAGGAGTTTTTAGATATTATAGGGACCTTATTTCAATAATTTCTATCATTCATTGGTCAAACTCAATCTTATGCACCCTATCAAACATCATTTCTCTTTATAGGCTCCCATAAAAACTACATATGCCAACAGTGTTGTAGGTGATGATTGGGAAAATGGAGGTGATTAAGATATATTTCACCATCACTTGGTACTTTTAAGACCTCCCAAGTCACTTTAAAACTTCCTCTCACCTCTTTCCTTAGTATATTTTCTCTTTAAACAGTGTTCTTAGGATCCTACGCAGTTTTGATTATATACACAGTCATGTGTACCTTCATGAGTTGGTACTAGATGTTATATGATCTTAGTGAAGGTATGATAATGTAAATTTTCCATTTTAATACATATGTTAATTCACAAGTTTCCTTCTTAAATGAATTACATCTTGAATTACAAAAATCTATGGTATGTAGATAGGTCAATACAATTGACACTAATATTGGTTGTGTGTGGTCATTTCAAAGTTAACCTTGGGGTGAAACTTGGTTAGAGAAATATTATCCATAATATGACCTTATTAAAATCTTATTTGTCCTTATTAATCTTCCATTTTATCATGGGACTCTCCCATAGACTGCTCTTCTCCCATCCTCTTTGTAACTTGGAGATAAACTTGATTTGATAACACTGTAGATGATGGATCATGAGGTAAATGACTATGATATTTTGTAATTACACCTCATAGCTTGATAAAAATATCCACACCATTCCAAGTGACTCTTAAAACCTATGTATAAATCTCATTAAATTTAAGGCATATCAACACCTTCTTTATAGTATTGATTTGATATAGTATTATCATACTTTAAGAACCCTCAAACCCTATTGTAGGTGTTGATTCTCATGAGGATATGTCCAAATATGAGTTTGACCACCCCTAGGTTTTTACTTTGATAAAAGTATCATATCCATCACCTTTAAATAGTGTATTCTCCATACTCATCACTCTACCTTTTGAACATAAAACTTGATTCATTATAAGCCTAAATGTGTGTGAAAATTGATCATTGTATGAACTAAGCATAGATTTAGATCTTGAATCTTGACAACAATAGAAATCCAATGTCACTTAAATACTCTTTATTTCTATTGAAATCCTCATTGAGTTACACTCTCTCCTCATAGTCTTGATTTGACCCCAGTTTGTAACTTTGATCTCACCTTTGTTAGCATGGTTGTATGTGGAGATTCTTGTGTCTTGTATGGACTGTGACAAGCTTGGATGCTAAAAAATCCCAAGGAAAGAGGGTCACCAATATGAATAGATGTCATTCTCTTATATAAATTTCAAACTTCATAGTCATTAATCCACAGACCTTTATTGAAATTGACCTTAACAAGACTATAGATGTTCATTAACCTTGCTTGTAGATGGAGGTTGGCTATGTGTATGGACTGAGACAACTTTGAGAAGGTTGATCCTATGATGTATAATGGCCCAATAATTATTCTAATCTTCCTTGATCCATGTTGATGTTGTGGAGAATAAATATTTCTTTAAGATTTATTGAAATGGAGAAGAAACTACTAACAAGTAAAAATTTAGAGTTATTTCTCTCTCTCTCTCTCTCTCTCTCTCTCTCTCTCTCTCTCTCTCTCTCTCTCTCTCTCTCTCTCTCTCTCTCTCTCTCTCTCTCTCTCTCTCTCTCTCTCTCTCTCTCTCTCATGCTTCTCATTACTATATTTCACTACATTTCATTTTTTTATTGATTTGATTGACTAGCCTTTGACCTAGTGTCATTGAGCCTACATTGATATGACTACCATGGTGTAGTATAGATCTTTTTCATCTTGAGGTGAAGCCTTGACTGCTATAGGTGGAGATTTCACTTAAAAAAATCATCATTATTGGCTTACCAAGGCAATTAAGAAGGTGTTGACTAGAATATACCATATAGTGTTCATTTTGACTCCTTGGATGATGCAGAGAATTCAAATGAAGTGTCCTATTATCATCTACATGTTCATTACCATTTTTTTATGATCATGACATACACAGGCCTGATTAGAACATCTAAGCATATAAGACTTGAATGAGTCTTTTAACCTTGAGAGTGTCATAATCCATTTAAATTGTCAAAAGAGGGAAATTATTAAGTGTGAGAAACATGAAGGATACAAATGGACATGAATAAGATCTAAAAATAATGTCATAAAGAATCTCGAAATCCATGGAGCAACCTCAGAACCGTATAATTTCTCTAAACTGCCTGTAGATTGTAGAATTGATATTAATTTATATTATTAAGATACATATGACCTCAAACATGTGGAAATAATCTCAATAATTTCATGGAAATGTGGTTCATACTCTTGAAAAACTCCACAAACTTTCATTTTTCTATCATGATGCCCAAATGAGGAGAAATCTCAAAAAATCGGTTGCTTGCTTGAATGAAGAAGGCATAGTGAGTGCCTTAGCTTGTTAAGGATGTATCATGAAAGAGAGATAGAGAGATAAAATGAGAAAAATATCCATAGTTTTAATCTCTCTTAGACACCTTTCTCTACCCAAAATTCTAGATCTTGATTTTCTCTCTCATGACCGTACCATCTGTAAACATGTAGGGTTCTCTTGATGTACAAAGGAGATACATGGATGAATAGAAATGGATTTGATCTTGTATGAGATATTTTTTCCTTTAATATTATTTTAAGTACTTTTAATAACTCCACCTTCAATCTCATGATCTATGCTATACGAAAAAGGTTGTACAAACTATTAGTTTTGTATGAAAATACATGAAAAATGACCTTTATCTTGCATTTTCTCCAAACTAAAGCTTTGAACCATAAATTTATGGAATATGAGGGAGAATAAAAGTTTTTTTTCATATTAAAACAAGTAATAAACCTTTTGAGATCAAAATTGGGTTAAATTTCACATGTGGGAGGCTTTTAGAGAACAAAACTATGCTTAAACTTGCATGAAGAGATCTTTTCAAAGTATGGCATCATGTAACTAAAACAAAGTCATGAATATGAATGTGTTTAGAGATAATATGGATAATTTAGTGGCCTTTTAATCCAAATGTACCATTTAAAGGCTAAAAAAACCTCTCTTATAGGCAAAATACAAATTGTTTCTCAAAGGAGATTTGTCACTAAATGTCATAAAAAGCATATTATAGCCTCCTAAAAGATTTGAAATAGAATTATATGTATTTTGACCACACTTAAAATATTATAATAATTTCCATACCTTTCATACATTGAATTATGCTAGAGATCTCATGATAAGTTGAAACTGAGATATGACCATTACAAGACTTTAAAACTTACTCCCTTCAATTGATCATTAATGGCATCAAGATGGTCAAACACATAACTTAAGGACCCAAAATAACTATGACACAAAAAAAATTCTTAGCATAAGGGTTGGAATTTGGACTTGATAGGCCAAAATTCCAACAACAAGTATACTAGTAGACTATGGCATGGAGCAAGTGGAATTCATTTATCTTTCACAAAGAATCAAATATACAAAGTTTCAGGAAAAAGGTTTTTATTCTTTGGCTTATTTTTTGTTTCAATTATATTTGTCACAACTCTATTTAATATCTTTTATTATATTTAATAGGAACTATGTGGGGAGTGATGAACATTCTTAAGATAGGCAATTTTTATGTTTGGTAAAGCGAATAATTTTGATAGGTAATAGCTACAAATAAAGATTGGATGCATATCTATGTACAAATAATAAGTGATCAATTGTTGCCTCTATTGACAAATTTTTAACTATTGAGTGGTAAGCTAAAGGTGTTTGGTTTATGCTTATGTTAAAGGATTTTACTAGATGAGTAGAAGTCACAAATAATTCTACTTAACTTTTTGTTTCACAGGTCCAACACTTTATCTAACAAAAATATTATGTCTCCTAATTTAGTAGATTTATGTATTGAGGTTTTACTTAAAGAATCAGTGTCATTATGTGATATTTAAATAATACATATAGTTAAAGCTAAAGTGTGCTTGGGTATATGGGGATTTTTTATGTCTAATGTGTGTGTGTGTGTGTGTGTGTGTGTGTGTGTGTGTGTGTGTGTGTGTGTGTGTGTGTGTGTGTGTGTGTGTGTGTGTGAATTTTAATTTTAAGCTCATTAATCTTAGGCTCAAATTTTGACTTATTATTGTTAGGATGCATAGTTTCAAATCAATGACAAGATCCTATAAGTTATTAGTAAGAGCAAGATTCTTGGACAAATCCAAGCAAATCTAGACACACTCAGGCAAAAATATTTGACTTTCACTTTTTGCTAAGCTTTAAACTCTTGTTATGGTAGCTGCCTTCTCCATTGCCAATCTAATGTCTCACAATTTTAGAGATACCAAAGCACCTAGATAAATATTCATTTGATTTCAATATAAAAATTAATGGTGATGTACACAGTGGGAGTGAGCACACATGAAAAACCCATAACTAATTCCTCCAAACTATAACTTCTAGCACCATGATTTGGCGACCTAACTATGAAGCTAATGTCAAAGACATAGAAAAGGTTATAACTAGTGAGAGAGCATTGATTATTGAGATGGAGATAGTCAGTTGCTTGTCTACCACATTTATTTCCTAGCTCCCTTATAAATTATTTTCAAAATAGTTGAGTCTTAATTCTTGTTTCTAAATGGATCATGTATAATTTGTTAATTTTATTAATTGAAAAATAGTTATTTTCCCGAAGAAATTTATCATGTCATTAAAATTCAACCAATAAGAGACAAATAAAATAATTTATTTGATATTTAATATATCATGTATATTATCTATCCAATGTAATGACTAAAATATATAGAGAAATACTTTATTTCTATTGGTGCACATTAACCAAAGTAGGGATAAATAGGTAAAGTGATTTCAATATTACCTATTGCACATGTACTAAAAATGTATGTAATGAATAAAACATAATTTATGAAAAATATAAGATAAGGTATGGTAGCATAACATAACAATATTGATGTCCATGAAAGGCTAAAATTGACCCATGGGAGTGAAAAAATTCAAACTAAGGCATAGGAAATGCAAGAACAACTCCAACAAACCAAAAAACTATAAAGAACATTGAACCAAGAAAATATGTGAAAAACAAATCATGTCCTTTGATGCCTCAATTATCTTTCCATATATACAAATCTATTAAGATGTCACTTCTTATTAAATATTAAATAATAAAAAATAATCTACCACATACCAATAATTGTAGAAGCAAAGTCTATGGCTAAATGTTGGTAGATATTAGACTTATCTTGAAAGAAAAATCCAAAAATCTCTAATCCTCATAAGCCATGAGTTTTTGGAGAGAGTTATAAAAGTTTCTCAATAATTAAAATAATCCCCCCCTGATCTCATAGTCAAGAGAACATCTAAATAAAAAATGAGCCTTAGTTTTAGGGCCAAGGAATAAATTTTACAAATACCATGTCCATAAGGAATATTGATCTATCTCTATACAGAATTGATGTGAATAAACTCTTAATTATTCCAAATTGACTCTAAAATTGAAAGATAATTGGAGCTAGGTGTATCTTGGAGTTTTGATAATCCCATCATTAAAGTGAAGATATGAACTATATTAATTTTGAGGATTTTAGGAAAGAGACTGATAAGGATCTATCCATTTGGACTAAAGGTTGGCTGTAAATATCTCATGTTTGATTCTCATATTTATTTCCCTTTTTAGTATATTTGTTTCATCATTTGTAAAATTATATGGAGGGTGTATGTTGAGATCAATACTGTTAGGTTATGGAGCTAAAAGCTTCACTGATGCAAACATGGAGGAGGTTGCTGAGTTACAGGGAAATCGACGTCGGCAGTGCAACCAACATCGGTCATATCTAGTTACAAAGTAGCCGACATTGGTTAGGAGTCAGCCGACATCGATCATCTCCAGACAGACAGGGACCGATGTCAGTTTCCTGTGCATTCCAGAATTGGTTGTTGACGAACAGTTAGTTTGTTGAATGGGTTGTTTGCATGTAAAGGCTAATTTTAGTTTTGAGTTGCGTGTCTAATTATTGTAATTAGATGTCTAATTATTGTTTGCATGGGATATATATAATAGACTCATGGGGATATATTGTAAATTAAGGACAAGGAAGAGATCCTTCCGATTGTAAGATCTAGGTTTGCAGGTGTGCAAAACCAGGTTGATCTGCAGGTGTTTCAAGATCAGGTTAGATCTACATGGTAAGTAAGATCATTTGATTTGTAGGTTGTTGCAAGTTTAAGGGAGATCTACTTGGAGTACTTTGAGTACTTGTGTACTAGTAGTAGTGATACTGACTGGTGGAGGTGAACAACAACTTTTTGTTTGAGTTGATTGTTGTGACCATAATTGAGAGAGAGAACTCTTGATTGAGAATTACTGGGAGCCCTAGAGGTGTGGGAAGCCTCATAGGTGTGAGAAGAGTGTGGCATATTCTTGATTATATTTTCTTTCTGGATGAGTTGAATACAATATTGTATTGTCTCTCAAATTCTGTGTTGTTTTTGATTTCTAGTTACTTGCTACTTCTGGTTAAATTTTATGTTTAGTTGCTTATACAAGGTAATCAATTGTGCTCCTAATCTTGACAGTGGAATCAGAGCTATTTGTGGTTCTAGATTCCTGACAAAGTGGTATCAGAGCAAGGTTGCAGGGAGCAGGTTTGTGTTTGATTACAGGTCACTCTCAGGGGTTTTTGATTGAGTGGGAGTATAGCAATGGCAGAAGAAAGTAAGCTAAGAATGGAGAAGTTTAATGGCAAGAATTATCAATTATGGAGGATGCAAATATAAGATTATCTATATCAAAAAGATCTGTACTTACCATTGGGTGGGGTTGATAGCAAGCCCACAGATATGAAAGATGAAGAATGGAAGGTTCTTGATCAAAAGGCTCTAGGATCTATAAGGTTGAGCCTGGCATCGTTTGTGATTTCCAACTTATCACAGGCTAAGACAATGGTAGAGTTAATGGGATCTTTGGCAAATTTATATGAAAAACCCTCAGCTTCGAATAAGGTATTTCTTATGAAGTAGTTATTTAATTTGTAAATGTTAGAAGGTGGATCTGTACATAGTCATCTTAGTGATTTCCATGGTTTGGTAAACTAGTTAGTTTCAGTCAATATTGTTTTTGATGATGAAATTAAGGTTCTCTTAATCTTATGCTCATTACTTGAAAGTTGGGATAGTTTGGTAGTGGTAGTTAGCAATACTATGTCTACTTCAAATATTTTGAAAGTTGATGATGTTGTTAGTGTAATATTGAATGAAGAAATTCACAGGAAAAGCACAGGTGAATCATCAGGGAATGCTTTAAGTGTTGAAAGTAGGGGAAGGCAAAGAGAGAAGATCGAGCAAGGGAGATCAAGGTAAAAAATAGGCAAGAGATCCAAATCCAGGTATGGCAAAATAATCTATTGGAATTGTGGAAAGGCAGGGCACAGAAAGAAAGATTGCTAGTTGGTTGAAGATTAGCATGAAGGAAATGAAGAAGCAGATGTTGCAGATATTGTTGCACAAGATGCTCTTATATGTTCCTTGGATAAAGTGGAATCTTGGGTGTTAGATTTTAGTGCCTCTTTCCATGCAACCCCAAATAGAGCATCTTTTCATGAATATGTCCAAGGGGACTTTGGAGAGATTTATTTAGGGGATGGTAAGCTTTGTCAAATGCTTGGCAAAGGGAAAGTACAGCTGAAATTGCAGATGGGCAACACATGGGTGTTGAAGGAGGTCATGCATGTCCCAGTCCTAAAGCAGAACTTGATTTCTGTTGGAAAGTTGGGTGATGAGGGATGCACAATAACTCTCACAGTGGACTCTTGGAAAGTTACCAAGGGTGCACTTGTTTTAACAAGAGGTAAGAAAGTAGGTACTCTTTATCTATCTACTTGTATTACTGATTCTCCTTCTGGTTTATCTACTTCAGCTATAGATTCGAAGATGTGGCTCTGTAGGCTTAGTCACATGAATAAGAAGGGGATGCATGTTCTTGAGTCAAAGGGTAAGAGTTCAGATTTGGAGAGCACAAATCAAGATTTTTGTAAGCAACAAAAGAAAGTGAGGTTTCTTGAAACTCATGCTACAAGAAAGGATCGGGTCTATTGCATAAAGAGGAAATCTGATGTTTTTGACAAGAACAAAAAAGCCTTGGTGTTTAAGGAGAAGATGACAGACAAAAATCAGTCACAGGGGATAAAAAATTCTAAGCAGGGTAGTTTGAACAAGGGTTTCATTCAAAGTAAGCTCATGGGTAAAAAGTCATCACTCACAGGAAAACATAGTTATCGACGTCAGTCAGGTAGAATCGATGTCAAACAGACAGGTATCGATGTCGGTCATGTGTAGATCAGAGTCGGTGGTGTCGAGCAGGTAGCGACTGATGTCAGTTAGGGAACTGACATTGGTGACTAGGTGGACATCAATGTCAGTTAGAGAACTGGTGTTGGTGATCAAGTGGGATTGACATCAGTTAGGTAAAGACTAGGGTTGACCAGAAAATGGATTTTGGGTGGACAACAAGCTGTTAAGGAGTCTCAAATGCCCATAAGGAGGACTGAAAGTGTAAGTAAGCCTCAAATTCATTATTCCCCTTCTTTAGACTAATTATTGCTCACTGATGGTCAAGAACTAGGAAGTTTTAAAGAAGTAGAGCAGGTAGAATCCAAGAAATATTGGGAGCATGGCATGAATGAGGAATTTGATTCCTTGGATGAGAACTAAAGGGGAGATTTTGTAGAGTTTCCAGCCAGAGAGAAATCACTAAAAGATGAATGGATTCCCAGGTTAAAGAAGAGAGAGAATGGACACGTGAGATGGAAGGCCAGGGTATATGGTCTTAAGCAGGCTGCAGGATAATGGAGGTTTGACAGGTGTATGACAAAGCATGGCTTTAGTCAATGTCAATGTAACCATTGTGTTTCCTTTACCAGGTTGGATAATATTAGCTACATTATCTTGTTATTGTATGTGGTGTGTATGCTTGTTGCAGGGTCACACAAGCAGGGAGTTGCTGAGCTAAAGGTAAAGTTAGTTTAGAGGTATGTTATGAAGAATCTGGGAGTAGAAAGATTCTTTGGCATGAGTATTCCTAGAGACAGGGAAGATCACAGGTTGATGTTGTCTCAAGATGATTATGTGAATAAGGTAGTGGCGAGGTTCAAGATGCAAGATGTAGAACCGATTTGCACACCTATGGATGGATAGTTCACAGAATGGCATTCCAATTCACATAATGAGGTTAAGTGCATGGTATGTACTAGACCTGAGTTTGCCCAAGCAGTGGGTGTTATCAGTGAGTTTGGGTTCAATCCAAGAAAGAAGCACTGGAAAGTTGTTCAATGGATTCTCAAGTATCTAAGAGGGACCAGCAGTAGGTATACATGCGATGCAGGGTCAAGCACTTCTCTACATGGATATGTAGAATCGAATGTGGCAGGGGACTTGGATGACAGGCGTTACACCACACTTTGTGTGGTGGTTGGTCTTCAAGATTGATCTTGAAGAGGGATACAAGCCTGGAAACAAATTAGATGATGTACAAGTACAGGTATAGGTGCAGCTATTTATCTCCAAGTGGGAGATTGTTAGGTTGTGGAGCTAAAAGCTTCACTGATGCAAACATGGAGGAGGTTGCTGAGTTATAGGGAAACTGACGTCGACATCACAACTAATGCTGGTCATATCTAGTTACAAAGCAGTCGACATCGATCAGGAGTCGACCGATGTTGGTCATCTCTAGACAAACAGGGACCGACGTCGGTCGCCTGTGCATTCCAAAACTAGTTGTTGATGAACAGTTAGTTTGTTGAACAGGTTGTTTGCATGTAAAGACTAATTTTAGTCTTGAGCTGTGTGTCTAATTATTGTAATTAGATGTCTAATTATTGTTTGCATGGGATCTATATAATAGACTCATGGGGTTGTATTGTAAATTAAGGACAAGGAAGAGATCCTTTCGATTGTAAGATCTAGGTTTGCAGGTGTGCAAAACTAGGTTGATCTGCAGGTGTTTCAAGATCAGGTTAGATCTACATGGTAAGTAAGATCATTTGATTTGTAGGTTGTTGCAAGTTCAAGGGAGATATACTTGGAGTACTTTGAGTACTTGTGTACTAGTAGTAGTGATACTGACTGGTGGAGGTGAACAACAACTTTGTGTTTGAGTTGATTGTTGTGACCATAATTGAGAGAGAGAACTCTTGATTGAGAATTACTGGGAGCCCTAGAGGTGTGGGAAGCCTCATAGGTGTGAGAAGAGTGTGGCATCTTCTTGATTGTATTTTCTTTCTGGATGAGTTGAATACAAGATTGTATTGTCTCTCAAATTCTATGTTGTTTCTAATTTCTAGTTACTTGTTACTTCTAGTTAAATTCCGTGTTTAGTTACTTATACAAGGTAATCAATTGTGCTCCTAATCCTGACAGTGGAATCAGAGCTGTTTGTGGTTCTAGATTCCTGACAAATACCTAAAAGGTGTATTATATTAGAAGCCTCAACATACCATTAAGATTTTATTCCATGTTATGCTAGTTTCATAGAATATTTAAATACTTGAGATGGGTACATGAATAAATCAAGAAAAAACTAGCCATCTATTTAAGACTTTGTATCATAATCACCACATGAAATACCACAACAATGATGATGGAGGTTGTATCAAATTTAGTGAGAATTATGTCTCGAGGGACCAATCTTTTAACATGAAGATTATTAAATAACATAGAGGTAAGCACTCTTTTAATTTGGGTTAGATCAACATTCTTAAGGTAAGGTCCCCACATTTCAACCATGTTATGCCCCAACACACCCCATTATCAAGGATCAAATAGGGGCCCATTATTTTTAAGACATCTTTATTCATGGCCCATATAAAGATTAATAATTCTAATTAATTGATCAAATGGACATAAACCTAAGGTGTTTATAAAAGTTTAATTCTATTTAAGCTATTTTGAAAAGTATAAAATTAAAGCTTGGGCATTGTTCATTAATTATTTATCACCTTTGATTCTCTTATTTACTAATGAAATATGTATTTGATATCATGATTTAATTTAAGGTACTAATGGGACTAATGAAGATATGTATCTTATTTAAAGATTTCATGTGTAACACCCATTCCTAGTATTCTAAATTTTCATCAAGTTCCCTAGATCATGACATATTTTGGCATCCCATTCACCCATAGTTGACTACATTTATAACTAAATTATTATAAGTCATTCCAAGCATCTAAACTCACAAGATCATTCCATGTGGAATCATTTCATTCACTTCTAACATTTGGCATTCAAACTACAATACAAATTCTCAGGTCTCCATGAGCCATCCACATGCCAAATATATCATAAAGATGAGATGCAACCAATTTTCATAGAAATTTCTAAGTCTTGAAGTTAATGAGGTTGCTCCACATGGTGACATCTTAGCCACTCTAAGTCTACAAGAAGAAAATACTTGGATAAATTCTAAAAGGTTCTAGATTCCTAAGATCATGTCAAGTGGAATAATCTCATTTATCCAAGGTGTGGAATTTCATGATATGTTCATTATATTTAAAGTTCCCATGTTCCCTAGATCATTTCAAGTGATAGACTCTGATTCACTCAATCCTTATCTATTTCAAAGTAATTACCAAAGTTATAAGTCTCTAGATTAACAAGAGTCATCCACATGTCATCATATTGGAAGTCAGAGGATTAGAAAGATGAAGTACATTTCCAAGACATCGAAGTCTCTGAGTTAACCAAAACCATCCACATGGTGTGATCTTAGCAATTACATCTCACCATTCAAAGTAACATACTTAGAGTATTGATCTTTTTGGATTTCCATGATTTTTCCACATGTCATCATCTCAGAATCTTAGAACCTATAAAAAATGTACACAATAAAAATATAATGATTTCCCCTGGGATGCTAAAATTGCTCCACATAGCACAATTATGTGCATGTAGAGCCTTTCGATAAATCTACATAGTTTAAGTTTTATAATACCCATGGGTCCCCAAGATCATGACATGTGTAAATATCTTGTTAATTCATGACTCATCGATCACATAAAATATAATTATAAATTTGAAGAACCTGAGAAAAAGAGATTCAAACAAGTGTCACAATCTCAAAGGTTTATGGCCAAAATATAAATGTCAAACTTGATAGCCAAATAAAAAGTGGAATAAATAGGAAATGGAAATATGTTGAAAAGTGATGACTAATCACTAGTAATTAACAAAAACATGCCACATGGTAAAAAAGACACCCACCAAAGTTGACTTGTCAATTTCAAATCAAAATAAGAAGCAGAGCAAAAGTTGTTTTTACATTAACTTCACACGAACTAAGGATTCAAGTCTTTTATTTGAGAAATATATTAAAAATACTAAGAACATCAAATCACTTTTTTATTAATCGATGATCTATAAAGTACAAATTAAATCCATCAAGCCTTTAAGATCCCTAATTTTTTTCCTAATAGTAATTTGTGAATCAATTGAGCCAAGCTTGTTAAAAACATTATACAACACAAAAACGGCTTATTCATCTTGAGAAACTAGCCAATCTCAATATCAATATTATATTATAGGGCATAGACATGTAAAATTAACATTAAAGCTTAAATTTTCCACTTGTGACTACTCTTTTACACACTTAGTTCTAGATCTATCTTAAGACCCCTTTTGATAACTTTCAACCATCTCACACACTCTTCTATTTTGACAAATAGCTCTAGTGTCCTTCCACCTCTCCTATCTTCTTGTCAAATAAAAACTAATTTAAAAAATTCAAAACTATAGAAGGGTCATCCCATTTCCCTAATAAACCTCATTTGAAATATTTTCAATGATATAACTATAGTCATTTTTTTAACCATTTGGCACAAAAGAGGATTCCACACCAAAAATCACTAGAATCACACTTGCACAGTAATACAAGAGTATATATTTATCCCAATTATGATTGCATACAACCCTAGTGGCCCATATATTAGGTCTGAGTACAACTTATAGGTCACAAGTCATAGTTAAAGCATAAAATCAGATACTAGTATTTCACCAACATCTATCACATTGCACCAATTATTCATACACCACTATTTCCTGGGAGAATTTCATGAAGTATGATTCCTCTTTAGAGTATTGGTATGTAGGAAAAACTCAACACATATGGTGTTGAGGTTTCTCCCAACTTTAACTATTAGCTCATTCTTCCCCATTGATGTACATTTATCCTTCCCCATTGATGCACATTTATCTTAACGTGTCAAATAACTAGGTTTTTAAAGTAAAATCAATTACATAGTGGTCTTTGTAAATGATCATAAGCTCCCACACTAGATACAGGCTCTACAAATCAAGGCATAAAGAACTCAAAAACCCCATTTTACTCACTTCAAGTGGACATGAGCACCCTAGGTTAAACATAAGTACCATTTATATAGTGTCCTCTTCCCAATATTATTATCCTAGCTTAGATCTAATTTTAGAGTCCTTATTCTTATCACCATACTTCTTTGTACAATAAGTTTTAGACCCTACTTCCTCCTAGAGACACAGTTTATAGCTAAGTCTTTTTCTCCTTACACTTTGATATTTTTAGTAGGTTTCCATATTTCAATATTTATAAATTAGTTAAGTTTATCATTGTTATATTACTCTTCTCATTTTTCACATTAGTTTTGTCATTTAGGGTTTTCATAAAAATCCCAAATTTGATAAAACATATTGGTGAACCTATTTATTATTTGAATATGTTTGATATTATTGTAAGGTGATTAATTCACCATAGTATTTTATTGTTAACTTTTTATGTTATTTTAGTCATGAAATCTATTATGGGTTTTCTATTATTTCACCATCCTATTCTCTAAGATATGGCTGTGATATTGTTTTGGCTATATAATATCCCATGTAATGTATTCTGATTCTAAGCTAAATATATAATATATTTGTGCTTTCATTTGGTTTTAGAGTATATTTTTCTAGAAATTGGGAGAAGTGAAACTGAGAGGTAGAACCCTAAGGTACCCTCTCTCTCTCTCTCTCTCTCTCTCTCTCTCTCTCTCTCTCTCTCTCTCTCTCTCTCTCTCTCTCTCTCTCTCTCTCTCTCTCTCTCTCTCTCTCTCTCTCTCTCTCTCTCTCTCCTTTTCTTTATTCTCCTACTACAAAATAGCTAGGAGAAGCCTATGCTCCTCCATAGTGTGATGTTGAAGCAGCTTGTGGTATATAAAGGTAGAAACAACAGTCAACATTCACCCATGGATATATCATTCATTCTTAGTTATAGCATCATAATTTTGTTTTGGATTAGAAAAGGCGTGGTGTGTTCTATGGGTCAATTCAAACATTATTAACCACATAGGTGTGAATGTCTTATCACTACCTAGTTGTTTGAAACCTCAAACTACTTGATGCCTTTTTTGGTATCAAAATAAGCATGCTCTAAGGAGAAAAGCACAACCAACAGTAAAAAAATCATATATTGTGTTGAAGAATATAGTCATGTCTGTCTATATGCTTTGTGTTGAAGCTTAAATTTAGCCTAAGCATCTCTCAAAAAAGTAGGAAGTGTTATCTGATGCATTGCGCAAAGCATTGGGAAGTTTTCATCTTATATATCCTCAAAATTCTCATAAAGCTTGGTAAGTTTTTTTGTAAATAAATAAATTAATCAATTTTTAAGCTTCACGAATTTAAAAAAAAAACCATAAGTGCCAAAACCACCCTTTAGGACCTCAAAACCACCTTGAATACCACCTTCATAAATATTAATTGCTATAATTTTATAGCAAAACCACCTTTTAACCAACCCATGTTATTGCCCAAGGAGCATGGTTCTACTCATAAAATGCATTTATTAAGGGTTTAAATATAAGTTTTGTCATGTATATACTTGTATTGATGCATAGGGGGGTTGGTAAGACATATTTTTAGAAAGGAAGAGGTGGAAGGTTCAAATCCCCCAAAAGGATTATTTTTGGAAAAAAAAAAAAAAAACTTTAGCCATTTCTCTAATTTTGGCAATTCTGCGATTTGTAGTCA
Organism: Torreya grandis; assembly: GCA_037957365.1. NCBI lineage: Eukaryota > Viridiplantae > Streptophyta > Pinopsida > Cupressales > Taxaceae > Torreya > Torreya grandis. Next base: position 666,776 of record JARHVA010007245.1, on the reverse strand, counting down.
TAACTAGCTAAATTTAGCCAGGATTTTTTTTTTTCCAAAAGAGGCCAAAGATCCCAATTTATTTTTTTTTTGAAAAGGGAGGATATTATTTTTAAAAATGGAATTAGTTTTTTTATGTATATTGAAATATTTTATTTTTACAAGTAAATTCAAGAAAAAACACAAAATAGTGCATTTTTGCACATTCACAGTGTTCAATCACAGCTATGCTTCTGACTCACATTTATAGGTAATGCCATCATTCTTGAGTTACTACATACATAGACTAACATATATGTAGTAATGATTTTTTGGCATCAACCCTATAAATTGTTGAGGAGGAATAAGGTTAAAACATTCATTGAGCCATCCCTCCATTTTACCTATTCGATTCAGTCAAAAGGCATAAATATTAAAGGTGGAAATCCAAGTATTTAGTGAAGTTATGTGTGCATATGAGGAATTACATATAATAAAGTGCCAATTAATAGATGAACATATTTAAATATTGTCTAAGTACCACATATCAATCTCTTTCATGTATATTTACGCCCAGGTATATAAAAAAGGTGAACTTCTTCCACGTACTGACATGTATACTAGAAGGGTGTGTATAAAGAAAGGATTGGTATCTTAGATTGATTTTATAATGAAAGGGAAGTCTTGATACCTAGAGTGATAAGGAAACAATCCATCACCTTTTGTCAGATTCTACACAATGGCTAGAAATGGGCCAAAATACTTTCTACCAGACTCACAGCTTCTTTGCAGTGACAACTATGCCACTTGAAAAACTAAAATCAGGACACATTTAGAATTTAAATACATTTGGCCTATTGTAAATGTCACTCTTACCTGACATGCTACTAACATTGATAGACAAAATAAGTTTGAGAAAGCCAATCAAAAGGCAAAGTTGATAATCATGTTCAGAGTATTGGATAAGGTACAACCTCATGTCTGTGAGGCCACAACAACAAAAGATGCTTGGGATAAACTCCAGATAGTTTATGACACCAAAAATGAAGGAACCATTCTTCATTTACAAATTCAAATTCATTCCCTCAAATTTAAGTCTAGTAAAAAAGTGGAAGCTTTTCTACATCATGTTGCAACCCTGAGGGCTTCATTCCAAGCTTTGGGAAAAATAGTATCAGATGCATATCTTGTACATATAGTCTTGAGAGCACTACCACCCTCCTATAGGATATTCATGACTAATTTGACAATCAAATAATGGAAACCATCTTTTGACAAATTGGTAAACATTTTTCAATAGGAAGAGTTTATGCATACAAAAGAAGAAGAATTAGAAGAACATGTTCTTACCTCTAATCAATAAAAAGGAAAGAAGCATATCAAGTCTTCTAAATAAAGTCAAAGTTAACATGTCATTCATGTGGGAATAAATAATAGGAAGTTTTCCTTATATGTGGAAAAATAGGCCATGAGATAAAGAATTATTGGTATATCTCCTTTTCATAGGGCTCTTCAAGCAATAAAAACCTCAATCACCAATAATCATCTTGTTGTATCCTAAAAATAATAGTCATTTTTGGAACAACATTTGAATTATTTTGGTTCTACAAACCAAAATAATACCTTCCATTTTCAAAATTTGTCTTAGGTATTTAGATTTCTCATTTTTAGAGCTTCTCAGAAAAATCTACGGACTCTGCAGGCTTGAATCTATGAACTCTGCAGGCTTGAATATACGGACTCAACAGGAAGAAGAATCTATGGACTGTGTAGGAAAAGGAAAATCTACAGACTCTTGCAGGCGGTTTTCAATCAAAATAATTGATTTTCAACATTTGTTCATTTTTTGGGAAAGGTTCAAAGTTCAGTCGCTTCAACAGGTTCAACGGGTTCAAAGGTTCAACAGTCGGTTTAACCAAAGGAATAGTTCAACGTCCAAGTTCAACCAAGAAGTTCAATGCTTTATTTCACTTAGATGGTTCATTTCCTTTGTTTCAGCATTTTTTGGTTCAATTATTTGGTTTTTTAGTTGGTTCAAGGCTTTCTAGTTCAATGGTTCAATAGCAAGTTCATAGATTTTTGGTTCAAAGGCGCTTGGCACGCTTCATTGAACCTTTGAACCAAATGGTTCAACGTCCAAGTTTGATGAGCTTCATGACTTATGTAGGGATTTTCATCAGCAAATAATTAACAGCAGGTTCAACATTTGGTTCATCTTTTGGTTCAACTTCAAACAGTTCAAAGGCGGGTTCAATCAAGCAGTTCAACGCTTTCATTGGCTTTGCTTGAAAGGCTTGGTGTGCTTCATTGAACCTTTGAATCGGTTCAACAAAGGTTCATCAACTAGGTTCAAAGGGATGGTTCAATGCTAAGAGGACTTTTTTGGAGGACAAGTGTCCTTGCGGAGGACACTTAGACTTGTTCAAAAAGACTTGGTGGAATGAATTTCACCCAGACATTTTGCCTGGGGAATTTCACCCAGACTTTTTGCCCGGGGAATTTCACCTAGACTTTTTGCCTGTGGGAATTTTCCCCAGGGAAAATGTCTGCGGGAATGTTCAAAGTGAATGGCCTGAAGAAAAGCCTGAGGAAAATTTGTGAAGGGCTAACAAACGAAGCCAAATGATCATTTAAGCCCGAAGGAAATTTGTGAAGGGTCAAAAGACTCCGAAGGATCATTTTTTAGGGCCCGAAAGGGCAAAGTCCAATCTAGAAAAGCGCCAAGCAGGAAAGATAAAAGGGAAAAGCACCAAGTGGGAAAGATAAAAGAAGACCAAGGGATGACACACCCAAATGCGTCAAATTCAACACAGTCAACTAGCCATTGGAAACACAGTGATGGGCATGTAAACATCAATTTCAGAGACAGTAAAATAGCCGTTGATCCTTTGATCCAGAGAATAGAATACATTCACAATTTTCAAGGCCAAGACTAGTATAAAGTGGGGAAGAAATAGAACAACAAATTAAATCTAGGACTTGATTCAATTAGCCGGACAAGGAGGAATGATGAAGATAAGATCAGATTGCTAGGTGGAACATTGGAAGTTACAAAATTTCAATAAGCGTGACTTATTTCCTTGCATTGATAAAATCAAATGGGTAAAGTGCCCCTAAATTCCAGCATGTCTCCTTAACAAATTTCAATGCAAATTGATGTATTGATTGTTCCCAAGTCCTTTTTGAAGAGGCTATTTAAGGGACTTTCTTCTATTGTAATAAGGATCTTCTTCTTGATAATCAGAACGAAACTCTACCAAAATTGAGAGGCATCATTAAGACTTTGTGCTCAGTCTGTTTATCATATTTTGTTAATGAAAACAAGGCACTTTTTCAGACTTTGTGCTGTGATATCTTATTTGTTTCATTGATTTAATAAGCAAAATTAGTAAATTTGTCAAGAAGGTGTCCTGCAGAATCAACTATGGAGAGAATTTGTGCCCCCATAGCTGCCTTTAGTGTGTTTGTATTTTCATTGCTGTGTAAAGAACTTTGGAAAGACTCTGAGCTTTCATTGTTCTTTGTATATCACTCTTGAGTATTTCTTGCACAGACTTTGTGCTGTGTATTGATTTGCTGGTTACCATACTTCAGTCATATTCTGCCTTTATTTCCAAAAGTATTCTCGTGACTGGTTGAACAGTTTTTCTAAAAGAAGAGGAGTGCTATTTGTCATTCTCTTGAGTTCTTTCTTTGTTTTGTATACATCATCTCTGAAGAAAGAGAGATGGATGTCTGGTCCTACCCTTGAGTACTATTTTTTGTTCATATATATACATAGCATATCCATAGGGAACCTCTGCTTGATGAGAGGAGAGAGAAGTCTCCTTTTGATGTGATAAAATTACACATTAGGATGACTAATCTCTTGCTTTGGCTGATAAGACCTATTTTGTTTACCAGTATGCTAATAGACAAAATAATCAACCAACAGTTTTTGGTGACTCCACTGGGGAATTACCCATTATCCATTTATAGTCTATCCATTCCATTCACCTCCACACCATAGGAAAAGAATGCACCATTTAAAGCCTCAAGCTTTAACTAAAGCAAAGTCAATTCTTTTCAAATTTTGTTTTACAAATTTGGCAGATTTAAGATATACATGAAGTCAAAGGGCTAAAGGTGTCGTTGATCTTGTGTTCGAGCAAGTACATCAAAGTGATTTTGATCTATTTTCTTCACTATCTCATTTTCAATGAACCAAGAGCTTCTCTCCTACTAAAATCAAATCTCCATTATAGGCAAAATATTAACTTCTACTATTGATAAAGCTTCACCTATAATTACCCCATTGAGATTTGTTATCCCTCCTTTTCAGCACCCTATAATGGCAGTTCAAGGTCCCTGGGGTAATGCTTTTGGTCCTCTCAATCTTACTTCTCCTCTACATGAACTTCCATGCAGTTCTAGGAAGAATTTCCTGAAATTCCATGGTGATGGGAAAGTTCATCTTGATGAACATATTGCAACATTCAGTATAGCTTGTGGAGTAATTGGGGTAGAGTTTGAAGATGTAGCAGTCAGGATTTTTGTTGAAACACTACAAGGTCCTACTGCAGATTGGTTTTACCATTTATAGGCTCAATCTGTGACTGATTGGAATACTTTGAAAGCTATGTTTGAAGCCAGATTCAAACTTGTAGAAGATGCACATACATTTCTGGCTCAACTTACACAAATGAAAAAAGAACTACATGAGCCTATGAGCGACTTCATAGGTAAATTTGACAAGTTGAGAAACAAAATTCCTATGATTTCTAGACCTACAACTGAGAATCTTAAATGCTTTTTCATTAATTCTCAGCTACCTAAAGTCAATTTCCTCTTGAGACGTGTTAGCCAAATAGATCTCGAGGCAGCTCAACTTTTGGCCACTGAAGTAGAAGATGATCTCATATTAGTAGAGAAAATAAGAAGAGATCCCAATAGAAATAGAACTTCATCATCATCTGAATTTGCATTTACAAGCACCACAGATCCAATGGTGTAGAAATTAGTGAATGAGCTCCTTGCCCTCAAAAAGCAAATGGCTCAAAGAATGTCTTATGCTCCTACATACAGAAGAACATTCCCAAATCAGTCATATTAGGGCAATGTTGTCAAAAACCAAGGACAACAAAATCGTCTTCCTCCTCCACAAGGAAAACTTGCCTTGGAAGCTCCTCCAACTAATTCAGTAATGGGATATCTTGAGATAGAATCAGATTTTTCTTATCAGCCTATTATATCAAGAAAATGATGCTAATATCATTGAAGACAGTCAAGAATAATTAGCTAGCGACTCCCACATTAGTTTGCTGAATTATCAAGATGAACTTGAAAGTAAAGGAGAAGCTTCAGATGGATCATATGCAGTGTTTACTAGATCTAAGAATCAATCAGTCTAGCAGGCTGATAAAGGAAAAATAGAAGAGCAATCATAGCCAACAGTCACAATTGCCAAGTGTGGAACGGTTTTGCCCTTTCAACCAAAAGATCCAGTAATCACTCAAAAGGTAAATACATCTTTTGTTCCTTCCCCTTCTACTTCTAATTTGCAAATTAGTATACCTCCCATCTCTTCTAAAACTTAAAAAGCTGAAGTACCTTTCTCTGTACCTAGTTTGATTCAGACATTTGACATAATTGATCATGTCAAAAAGACAAAAATACAAATGTCTGAATTTGAGTACTTGCAGTCCAATCCAAATCAATTGAATAAGTTGGTCCAATATGTTAAAAATTAGACTGTCTTTGTAGTGCAAAAGGCCAAAAAGTTGACTTTTGATTCCCCAATAAATACACCTAGTCCAAATAATCTAATTATTACTCCTCCAACTGCTTATAGAAAAATAGAACCCTTCTATGTTTCCCTGTTAATCAATGGCCACAAGCTGAGTAATTGTATAATAGATTCAGTTGCATCTAACAATGTCATGCCTACCAAAGTCACTAAATCTCTTGGTCTCACATTAACCAAGACATTTGGTAGATGTTTCTCCATGGAGAACAAACAAGTGCCATTATTGGGGCAGATCAAAGATGCTCAATTTGCATTTGCAGCCTTTCCTGACAAGAGGATTAAAATGACTGTATTAGTGGCTGAAGTTTTAGCATATTATGGCATTTTACTTGGACAAAATTTTTGTAAGGACGTGGGAAGAGAGCTGAACATGGATCTATCTGAGGCAAGGATCCCTATACTAGGCATGATGAAAAGACTACTTCCTGAAAAGGAAGCAAAGTATATAGTCACCAAAATGTCAGCTCCTGAAGCTCAAATCCTTTTTGAATCCATAGGTATGGGTAATTAATTTTTATATACAGATCATGAAGAAAGACCCTCCATCTCTGATGAGTGAAAGTCTGAAGTAAAGCTAGTGTCTGATGAGATTTGGACTCTAGAATTTGACGGTAGTTGTTCTTCTTCTGGTTTTGGAGCTGGAATTGTTTTGATATCTCCTCAAAGAGATATGTTCCCTTCATAATATAAGTTATAGTTTAGCAACACAAATAATACAGTTGAATATGAATCGTTGTTGCTGGGCATGAAAGCTGCTCAAGAAAGAGGTATCAAGTGTCTTCATGCTAAAGGGAATGCCAAATTAGTGGTCTGCCAAGTGAGAAATTCATATCAGACTAAAAATGAAAGGTTGCGCCATTACCATAATCTTGTTTGGGATCAAATTGAATGCTTTGATGCTTTCAACATTTCTTCCATTTCAAGAGAATACAATGATAGAGTTGATGCACTTGCTGTTTCAGGAACTCTTTTAGTTCCACATTCTGATTTTAAAGAAGCCAAATATACCATTGAGCTGATCTATAGGCCAAGTGTTCCTGATAATGATGATCATTGGCAAATTTTCAATGATGATAATCAGATCATTGCCTTTTTGGAAAGAAAAGACAATTTTGAATAGCTATATTTTAAAGGCAGTGAATCTTAGAAGTCTGAATTAATTTTTGAATCTAGTTCAGATGTAAATGAAGAGTTTATACAGCTGAAAGGAAATAAAATTCCTAAAGGCCTAGTTTCTCTCGAAAAGCTATTTGACAAGCATGATAGATTTGTCAAGCAACAACAGACAGATTCAAATTTCTCTCAGGGATTTGACCAAGTGAATTTGACCAATGAAGAAAATCCAAAAATGGTCAACATTGGTAAGTGTTGTACACTTGAAAAAAATTCAAAATTACATCTTTGCTTCGTCAATACATTGATGTCTTGGCATATTCATATGAAGATCTGAAGTCTCTCAGTCATGATGAAATCCATCATCATATTCCTCTCAAGGCTGATTCAACGTCTTACAAGTAGAAATTCAGACAATACAATCTAAAGATTCCAGGTACAATTATGTTTGAGATTCAGAAAATGTTAAATGCTAGAATTAATTTTCCAATCCATCATTCTACATGGATTGCAAATATAGTTCTTGTAAGGAAGAAAAATGGTGAAATCCACAATTGTGTTGATTTTTAGAATCTAAATCAGTCTTCTTTGAAAGACAATTACCCTTTGCCAATCATGGACCAAGTGGTCCAAACAGTAACAGGATCAGAAATGTTATCAATGTTGTATGGATTCTCAGGCTATAACCAAGTTGAAGTTGCTGAACTTGATCAATACAAGATTGCATTCACCACACCTTGGGGTACTTTTGCATATAAAAGAATGCCTTTTGGATTAATAAATGCTGGCGCTACATTTTAGAGAGCTATGGATATGGCTTTTATAGATAAAATTGGCAAATTCATAGTTGTATATCTTGATGATTTAACTGTCTTTTCAAAGTGTCGATCTGATCATATGCGCCACTTGCAACAAGTGTTGGAGCACTGTCGGGAAAATGGTATTTCTTTGAATCCTAAAAAGTCTATTTTTAGAGTGATAGAAGGAAAACTCCTTGGACACATTGTGTCCAAAGAAGGCATAAATATCGACTCAGACAGAGTCAAGTCTATTGAAGATCTGATTTTGCCTGCAAGTAAGAAAGCTGTCCACTCTTTCTTCAAAAAAGTGAAATTTTTATGGAGATTTATCCCTAAATTTGATGAGAAGACAAGACACATTGTAAATATGATGAAAGGAAAGAATACCTTCAGTTGGATCAAATAAGGTAAAGCAACATTTCAAGATATCAAAGTTGCTATTGCTCATGCCCCCACCTTGGTCTACCTAGATTATCATAGAGATTTCATTGTATACAGCTATGCATTTGAGCATACTCTTTCAGCTATTCTTGTCCAACAAGACAAAGAAGGTATGGAATCTCCCATCTCTTTCATGAGTTTCCCTCTAAAAAATCATGAATTGAAGTATTTGAATATAGAGAAGCACGCTTATGCCTCGGTAAAAGCAGTCAAACACTTTCACTTTTATATTCTGAATTCACATATTACTGCCTTAGTTCCTAATAGTACAATCAAGGCTATATTAACTCAACAGGAGTTTGGCACAAAGAGAGATAATTGGATTGCAAAGATCCAAGAATTTGATTTGGATATCAAGCCAACAAAGCTGGTCAGAGGTAAAGGTCTTTGTCAATTAATGGTTGATAATAAGCCAAAAGATACACAACTTGAAGAAGCTGAAATAGACAATATGCCAATAGTCCTTTTTGTTTCTATTACCAATGAATGGCATTCATATATTGCCTATTTTTTGACTTATGGAGAATGTCCTGCTCATTTGTCTTACAAAGAAAGGGGAACCATCAGATTGAAAGCTGCCAATTTTGTCCTTTGGGACAATGGCCTGTATAAGAGAAACATAGATGGAGTTTTTCTTCACTGTGTAGATAAAGAACAACAGACCTAGCTCTTGAAGTATTTCCATAATCTAGCTTGTGCAGGACATTTTTCTGCTCCTGTGAATGCTCACAAAATTTTGAGAGCCAGATATTATTGGCCGACTCTTTTTCAAGATGCACATAAATGGGTAAGAAAATGTGAACTTTGCCAGCAATTTGTTGGAAAACCCAAATTGGTTGCTCTGCCTCTTAAGCCAGTGATCATAGAGGAACCTTCCCAGTAGTGGGGACTCAATTTTATTGGGACAATAAATCCATCATCAAGTGCTGGACATGATTATGTCCTTATAGCGACTGATTATTTCACTAAGTGGGTAGAAGCAATCCTGACAAAACATGCTACCTCAGAAGTTGTATGCAATTTCCTGAAAGAGAACACCATTTCCAAATTTGGAGTCCCACTCAAAATTATTACTAATAATTCAGCTTGTTTCACCTCTCAAGAAATCACGCAATTCTATTTTTATTATGGAATTATGCTTTCTCATTTTTTTGATTATTTTCTGCAAGGGAATGGACAAGCTGAGTCCATCAATAAAAACTTGGTAACATTATCAAGAAACTTGCAGATGATAATCAAAGGATGTGGCATAAAGCATTGGTAGATACTCTGTGGGCTGACAGGATCACACCAAAAAGGGCAATTGGTATGTCTCTTTTTCAACTTCTCTATGGTATTAATGTTGAGATACCAATCACTTTAGAGTTACCAGCCTTGAAATTGGCAAAGGCTATTGAAGATCAGACATATGAGAGTTCTCTTGACAAAAGAATCATGTACCTAACTCAGCTAGAAGAACAAAGAACCATGGTCGTGGATAGAATTTATGTTCATCAAAATTTGATAAAGAAACTTTTTGATCAAAAACCCAGAAATCATGATTTTCAGATTGGGGATAAAGTCCTACTATGGGACAAAAGAAGAGAGCCAAAAGGAATGCATGGAAAGTTTTACTCCCTTTGAAGAGGCCTATTCACAATTCATCAGCACATGGGTGAAAATAACTTTTTGTTGAAATACCAAGATGGCACACTCTTTTCTCTGCCCCATAATGGGCAGCATTTGAAACACTTCAATTCTTGAAGTGTCAGATCATTACCTCTGTATATATGTATACTTGTACATTTTTAATTTCTATTTTGTTTTGTTTGTTTTCATTCTTTTTGCCTTTCATTTCTAGAAAGCATGACTCTAAAGCCCAATGGTACACTTGAATACACTGGAGTTTCTGAATTCTACTCCTTCCAATTTGATTTGCAATTGACAGAAGTTCCCCAACTAGAGCCAGCAGTTGTCTCCTAAAAATAACAGTCATTTTTGGAACAACATTTGAATTATTTTGGTTCTACAAACTAAAATAATATCTTCCATTTTCAAAATTTGTCTTAGGTATTCAGATTTCTCATTTTTAGAGCTTCTCAAAAAAATCTATGGACTCTGCAAGCTTGAATCTATGGACTCTACAGGCTTGAATCTACGGACTCAGCAGGAAGAAGAATCTACGGACTATGTAGGAAAAGGAAAATCTACAGAATCTTGCAAGTGATTTTTAGTCAAAAGAATTGATTTTCAACATTTTTTCATTTTCTGGGAAAGGTTCAAAGTTTAGTCGCTTCAATAGGTTCAACGGGTTCAAAGGTTCAACAGTCGGTTCAACCAAAAGAACAGTTCAACATCCAAGTTCAACCAAGCAGTTCAATGTTTTATTTCACTCAGATGGTTCATTTCCTTTGTTTCGGCATCTTTTGGTTCAATCATTTGGTTTGTCAGTTGGTTCAAGGCTTTCTGGTTCAATTGTTCAACATCAAGTTCATAGCTTTTTGGTTTAAAGGCACTTGGCACGCTTCATTGAACCTTTGAACCAAATGGTTCAACGTCCAAGTTCAACGAGCTTCATGACTTCTATAGGGATTTTCATCAGTAAACAATCAACAATAGGTTCAACATTTGGTTCATCTTTTGGTTCAACTTCAAACAGTTCAAAGGCGGGTTCAATCAAGCGGTTCAATGCTTTCATCGGCTTTGCTTCAAAGGCTTGGCGCGCTTCATTGAACCTTTGAACCGGTTCAACAAAGGTTCATCAACTAGGTTCAAAGGGATGGTTCAATGCTAAGAGGACTTTTACGAAGGACAAGTGTCCTTGCGGAGGACACTTAGACTTGTTCAAAAAGACTTGGTGAAATGAATTTCACCCAGACATTTTGCCCAGGGAATTTCACCAGAACTTTTTGCCTAGGGAATTTCACCCAAACTTTTTTCCTGCGGGAATTTTTAAATTGAATGGATTGAGGAAAAGCCTGGGGAAAATTTGTGAAGGGCCAACAAATGAAGCCAAAGGATCATTTAAGCCTGGGGGAAATTTGCAAAGGGGCAAAAGACTCTGGAGGATCATTTTTCAGGGCCCGAAAGGGCAAAGTCCAATCTAGAAAAGTGCCAAGCGGGAAAGATAAAAGGGAAAAGTGCCAAGTAGGAAAGATAAAACAAGACCAAGGGATGATGTGCCTGAACACGTCACATTCAACATAGTCAACTAGCCATTGGAAACACAATGACGGGCATGTAAACATCAATTTTAGAGACAGTAAAATAATCGTTGATCCTTTGATCCACAAAATAGAATACATTCACAATTTTCAAGGCCAAGACCAGTAGAAAGTGGGGAAGAAATAGAACAACAAATTAAATCTAGGACCCGATTCAATTAGCTAGACAAGGAGGAATGATGAAGATAAGATCAGATTGCTAGGTGGAACATTGGAAGTTACAAACTTTCAATAAGCGCGACTTATTTCCTTGCATTGATAAAATCAAATGGGTAAAGTGCCCCTAAATTCTAGCGTGTCTCTTTAATAGATTTCAATGCAAATTGATGTATTTATTGTTCCCAAGTCCTTTTTAAAGAGGCTATATAAGGGACTTTCTTCTATTGTAATAAGGATCTTCTTCTTGATAATCGAAATGAAACTCTGCCGACATTGAGAGGCATCATTAAGACTTCGTGCTCAGTCTGGTTATCATATTTTGTTAATGAAAACAAGGGATTTTTTCAGACTTTGTGCTATGATATCTTGTTTGTTTCATTGATATAATAAGTAGAATTAGTAAATTTGTCAAGAAGGTGTCCTGGAGAATCAACTGTGGAGAGACTTTACACCCCCATAGCTGCCTTCAGTGTGTTTGTATTTTCATTAATGTGTAAAGAACTTTGGAAAGACTTTGAGCTTTCATTGTTCTTTGTATATCACTCTTGAGTATTTCTTGTGCAGACTTTGTGCTGTGTTTTGATTTGCTAGTTACCATACTTCAGTCATATTCTACTTTTATTTCTAGGAGTATTCTCGTGACTAGTTGAACAGTTCTTCTGAAAGAAGAGGAGTGTTTTCTGTCATTCTCTTGAGTTCTTCCTTTGTTTTGTATACATCATCTTTGAAGAAAGAGAGATGGATGTCTAGTCCTACCCTTGAGTACTATTTTTTGTTCATATATATACATAGCATATCCACAGGGAACCTCCCCTTAATGAGAGGAGAGAGAAGTCTCCTTCTGATGTGATAAACTTACACATTAGGATGACTAATCTTCTTGCTTTGGCTGATAAGACCTATTTTGTTTACCAGTATGCTAATAGACAAAATAATCAACCAACACATCTTATCCACATAAAGGACAAGGACAAAAAAAGGGCATTAGAAGAATAAATCCAATTAGTAAGGCAACATTGCTGAACAAGAATCCATCCACTCTGATAAGCGCTTCCTATATGCTACATAGTCTTATGATGAATCAACGTCACAAATTTTTATTTGGTATGTCGACTCAGGTACAACTTGACATATGATTAGAAGACAAGACTAGTTCCACAACATGAACAAGACTTATCTAAAAAATCATGTCTCTTTTGGTGATGATTCATCCTACCAAGTTCAAGGCATTGGTAATATCTCCTTACCACTTGGATGACATGATTACAAAATATTAGATGTCTTGTATATCCCAAGACTCACAAAGAATCTTCTATTAGTTAGTTAGATACTTCACCATAACCTCAAGGTTGACTTCGATTACAAAAGTGGAAAAAATATGTGTTTGATCAAAGATAATTAAAAATGCTCAAGAACTATTGCACAAGCATAAGGAGTTGGAAAAATGTTCCAACTTGACTTTGTTTAGTCAAATAATCAAGCACTTGTAGCTCAAGATTTAGACTCAGCTAATATGTGGCATTGTAGATATGATCATGTCAATTTTGGATATCTCAAAGCACTCATCAATCTTAACATGGTCCATGGACTTCCTCAATTGAAGAAAAATATAGATCTCTACACTGGTTGACTATCAGGGAAACAACATCAAACATCTTTTGGTCAAAGTTCCTTAAGAGCATCTGGTAAGCTTGATCTGGTACATACTGATCTATGCGGACCCATGAGATCCAGTCACTATGGGTTTTGGTATTTCATGTTCTTTTTTGATTACTACTCATGAAAGATTTGGGTCTACTATTTAAAGACCAAAGACCAAGCCTACAATACTTTCAAAGAGTTCAAAGCAGTAGTTGAAACTAAAACTAGTGATAAAATTAAGGCTCTACTCAGATCAAGGGGGAGAATTCACAAGTAAATATTTTTTAATTTTTTAAAAGAACATGGCATTCATTGAAAAATGACTCTACCATACACTCCAAAATATAATGGTATTATAGAATGGTAAAACTGCACTATCATGGTAATGGTACATAACATGATTGAAGATTCAGGTTTAGGATGCACATATTAGGAAAATGCAGTGAAAATAATAGTTTATTTGTTGAATAGGTCACCCACTTTATCCCTTCATTATATAACTCCACATGAATCCTAGACAAGGCATAAATCTTCCATTTCTCATCTTTGATTTTTTGGATGTAAGGCTTATATACTAGTTCCTAAAAAGAAGAGAAAGAAACTAGATACCAGATCCTTACCTTATATCTTCTTAGGGTACAATGAAGAGTCATTATCCTACATACTGATGGACCATAAAATAAATAATATTTCCATCAATAGGGATGTAGAGTTTGAAGAGAAAAATAAAACTAGTTTGCCTTCCAAGAAATCACATGATTCAATAATCAGACCTCTAGACAATTCATAAGTCCTAACCACATTGAAGGTGACAATGATGATGAGGATAATCAGTGAGATAATACAAATCAAACCATAAGAAAAATGCAATGTATGCCTAAATGGTATACAATTACATTAAGAGATGTTAAACTAGATAGAGATCTAGACACATTGACTACTAGACTAAGAACTTGAAGCATGACTCAAGATGAGGTCAATTTGGCCCTAATGAACATATTTGTAGAATCAATAGAGCCCTATATAATTTAGAAATCCCTAGAGTCTAAACATTAGAAGGATGTCATGGATGCATAATATCAATCACTGATGAAACATAAAACATGGTAGCTTGAAGATCTTCCACCAGGGAAGAAGTCAATCGACTGTAAATGGGTCTTCAAAATGAAATACAAAGTAGATGGTAGTATAGACAAACACAAGCCCCAACTTGTGGCTAAAGGATATGCATAGATGGAAGTCATATATTATGAGGATACATTTACTCCTATGGCTAAGATTAAAACAATTAGAATGATATTTGCTTTGGTTGCACAATTTAGATGGAAAATCCACCAAATGGATGTAAAAAGTGTTTTTATCAATGGAGACCTACAAAAAGTTTACATGACACAACCAAAAGGTTTTGTCTCACTTGGTAATGAAAGAAAAGTATGTAAACTCATAAAATATTTTTATGGTCTCAAACAAGCTCCCTAGGCCTGGTACATAAAGATAAATAAACATCTCATCCAACATGGATTCTAGAGGTGTCCCTATGATCCAAATATCTACCTAAAATATAAAGGGGGAGAGATTGTAATTATTGTAGTATATGTCAATGATCTAGTCATCATTGGTAATTTAGTGAAGATGATAAAAGAAACCAAGAAATATCTTAACTGATCATTCAACATGATAGATCTCATGCTTCTACACTAATGTCTTGGATTAGAAGTATGGCAAAAGAAACACCACATCTTTGTGCCCTAGATGAAATATGCTAAGACAATGCTTGATAAATTTAGGATGATGGATTGTAATCCAATTATTACACTTATGGAGACAAGGCTTCATTTGTCCTATACAGATCCATCACCACAAGTAAATATAACTCTCTATTGGTAGTTACTTGGGACTCTTATTTACTTAACATATACTAGACCAAACATTAGCTATGTAGTTAGATATCTTTCACGGTTCATGCAAGAGCCAAAGATGTCTCACTGGAAAGCAACAAATCAAATATTAAGATATATCAAGGGTACAATAGAATTTGGCCTAGAGTATAAGAAGAATGATAATTTCTTCTTGACAAGATATTCAGACTCGGATCATGCAAGAAATATTGATGATAGAAAATCCACTTCTAGATATGTGTTCTTTTTAGGATCTAGTCCTATATCCTATGTAAGCAAGAAATATAACTTTGTTTCTTGATATTCCACTAAAGCAAAAAATCATGATTTAGGAGGAGCTATCTGCAAAGCGATATGTTTACATCACATACTAGAAGAATTGGGAGTACCAATGTTCTAACATAATATCATATAAATATGTAAATCATACATATTAAATGACAATAATTAAATAAACATTACTTTGGCCAAAGTTTTCAAATAGTTGATGATCTCTAAGATCAGTCAAATTCATACACACCACTTGATTGGATTACCCTCATATGGCATTGGTGATGCTAAATAATCTAGTGAAGTCCATATAATTGTTTATTTAGTACCAGTAATGAGATATTTGGTTAATATAAAATATAACCAAATCATATAGATTATTTTTTATCAATAGGTATAAAACATGCTAAATGTAAAAATAAACAAAGTACATACATTTAGTCCATCAAACATATGCAATGAATCTCAACTATATTATTTATTACATAAATAATAAACATAACCATGTATAATCTATACCAAGTAGGTATGAATTATACTTAGACTACATCTTTCTAATTTTCATTAGTAACTCAAATGTAGTACATTTTTGACAAACAACATACCATGTTTATTCTATGTAAACATTTCTCAAACCACAACAAGCCAGTCACAATAATTTTAAAGATTAATTAGATTTTAAATAATGTCTTATTTCACATGAAACATAGTCTTTCATTGATATAACTTGTACATTTAGGAGGCTGCATGCATATAATCATAGTGTTCTATCCCTCAAGATTTTATGACTTAATTTAATAGTCAACATAAACCATAATTATAAGCATACATCTCCTATGTTCAAATATATTCTATATATGTGTATGGGTATGTAAGTTTTCATAAAAATATATTTCATATATCTATATACTTTTGAATATTAAATACATACATAATTTGTACTAAATAAATGTATTTGTACATACATACAAATATTATTATGTACTCAACTAAAAATCATTCTTATTTCCATTATGAACTATGAATGATTCAAACAAAACATTAAATATTTACTTATTCATAGAATAACATTTTAGTTAAACATATGATTTCAACATCATCAACTGATGTTTACCCCTATTTTGGGTCATTAGGTTTATATACCATTTATTTGATAAGTATTGTACTATAATCAACTGGCAACTTAAATATAATATTTTCCCTTTTTGTATACTATAGGTTTTTACTTTCTTGAGTTTCAAAATTGTCAACTAAAATCAAATTGACATCTATCTCAAAATCATTGATATTCACAAAAAAACCTACCTATTACACAAAATATATAAGTATTTAACTTACTATAATCTATGTACAATTTATAAAATCTAACACATAAATTATTCCAAGTTTGAATCTATTGATTGTATTTTATTTAAATGAATTCACTAAAGGATTCTAAACTACGCTACTAGTTTCTATATAAGGTTTAGACCAATTTCCAAAACCATATAAACAAAATATAAGTCACTTGATCATTATAATATGTATGTGAGATCTCAATTTATAGAGATCTAATTCAATGCTAATATCCATTTCTTTTATATGCTAATGAATATCTAAAATCTTATAATAGTCATCTCATATAACACATATTTCTAAACTAAGAATACAGACTTAGCTTATCACACTAGGATTTACAAGAATATTCATATAGTCCTTTTTATAGAAGATCATGGTCTTGAAAATATTTGTGCATAGTCCTTATATATGTTCATGACTTTAAATGATAATGTACATAGTCCTTATATATATAGGTTAATAGTTTTGAATGACAAATATACACAGTCTTTATACTTATATGTTCATGATTTTGAATGACAAATATTCATAGTCCTTACATATGTATACCAAAACCCTAAACTAATTTCATAACAAGCAATACACAAAATTTATATACCAATCCATTAATTCCATAAATTAACTTGAACTTAGTATTATTACCTCCCAATAATTCATAATATACTCATAGTTTTGTGTATTATATATATATATATATGCTCAAAAGTTTTATATATACTTAACTAAGTGTGTGTGTGTGTGTGTGTGTGTGTGTGTGTGTGTGTGTGTGTGTGTGTGTGTGTGTGTGTGTGTGTGTGTGTGGATTTCCAAAACAAAGTTCAATCATCATATTTATTAAAACCATCTACCAAAGAACTATAGTTCTTTAACTTGGGCATATTTCCATCACAAAAAAAGAAAACCATTTATCCCTATGGTTTACTCACACATAATACTAGTCTACTTCATAGAGATTTAGAGGATATAGCTTTAGTTTTATGTATGGCCAAGCCATCCATAGTGATAAACCTATATCAATAATAATAAACTACAAGTCATTTCCCAAAACCCTAAGATATATTTATATACATAATTTTTTCTTGTTTTCAAATAATAATTAAATACATCAGCAAACTTATAATAGCTTCTTGGTTGATACTACTTGAACCAAAATAATGCTCACCCTTATTTCTCTAATCTTATTTATTCTCCTTTCTATGCCATGTCTTTCCATTATCCATCTCCCCTCTTATCATTATTTTTCTATCTACTTCCCTCATTCATGCGTTGCATGAAAATGTTAGCACGAAGCTCACAGTTTTCCATAATTACATAATCTAGAAAACCCATTATTCATAAATCTCTCTACTTAACTAGGTTAACCCTAGTTTGAGACAAACATGAAGCCCTAAATTTATCAAATGTTCCACAAAACATTAATAATCATTATTTTAATCTTGTATTTCCTACATGGTCTTTTTTATTTTACATGCCCATGTATTAACTTCACAAAATCCCATTATTACCAATTATAACTAACACTTTGCAAATCACATTTGTCTAAGCATTTTAATAATGACTAGGTTAAGTTCATAAGATAGCTTAGTGATGCAGGAACATCAAGGTAGGAAACAACAAATTTGTGTTTTTTCAATAAGGAGTCAAAATTGGTCAAGTTTGGATATAAAGTATATCAATAGAAATTTAAAGGTCCATTTCATGTGTTTGAGTCCATTCGGGGTCCTCAAGGTGAAATATATAGCTTGTAGGTGTTTCCACTCCAAAACAGGGAATTAAAAAATTCAAATATTTAAGTTAAGCTTTGAAGAGAACAAACCTAGCCTAAGAGGGTTAGATGAAAGAATGATGGTGTAAGTGAGTCAATGAGTATTTTAATGAGTGTTATTAATCATATGTGTTATGGTAATAAGTTTTAAGTCATTCTTTTGTAAAGCAACCACTCACCCATGCATTAGGTTGACAAGTTAGGAAGAAGTTTTATAACTACTTTATTAAATAGCGTTGAAGTTGGTGTAAATAAAGATGGTACATGAATTTTGGTGTTGTTATAGAGGAGATATGGGAGAGATATCTAGAGAGGTTAGAGGAGGTAGTTTACAATAAGAGGGAGGAAAGAAAAGAAAGAACAATTATTCCAAATTCCTCAAGAAGTTAAATAGATCCATTTGTGGACTGTGTGTAATGAGATGTTGAATCAATGAGCAAAGATATGTAGAACATTGTGTTGTATTTTGTAATATTTTTTGGATTGATTTATTTAATTATTTACATTGTTCAATATAACCTTGAATGTCATCTATATATGTGCATGTCTATAGGTCTGGACCAAAGAATGTGAAATATAGTCCAAGCCAAGAGTATTTGTGTGTTTTATCAAGTTGGTCAATAGAAAATAATCATGGCATTAACCCTTGTTATTATTGGATTTGTGTGTTTTATCAAGTGGATGAAAGAATTTTATAATTTTAGACTCTCAAGACAAAGGTCTTTAATGCTCAAAACCCATGTTAATTATGTTACAGTTAAGTAATAAGATTAATGTTTGGATATAAAGACATAGATCATCAATGTATTAGGGTAATGATTTATGAGTGGAAATTTTTATTGAAATATTATTATTGAGACCAATGAGCTAGGAACTTATAAAAATAGGTTCTTGAGAATAAATAAGTACAAACAAAAATGTTATACCTTGTTTTACAATAAATAAACCATGTTGATAGTCTAGTGGCATGGTAAGTTGGTGAAGGTGTAAGAGGAGTAACTAGTTAGGAAGTGAATTGGTTTAGACATGCCAAAGGATATTAATAATTGGGATATAAATCCATAAAAAATAATCTTTGAATGGAAATAGATCCATCCATCTCATATCACTATTTGCAATAGTGCTATTTTATTTATCACAGTCATTCTTTAAAGGTAAGGGTATAAACTAGAGAACATAAATGATCTTGGTTAAGGTATTAGTATGTTTTAGAACAT
This sequence comes from Torreya grandis, assembly GCA_037957365.1. Lineage (NCBI taxonomy): Eukaryota > Viridiplantae > Streptophyta > Pinopsida > Cupressales > Taxaceae > Torreya > Torreya grandis. The sequence goes on along the minus strand of JARHVA010007245.1, from coordinate 647,188 downwards.
GAAATGAATCAAAAGATGAGTCATAAGGAACTTTGGTCACCTCTTAGAATGTAAGTTGAGTTTAGAACCCTTAAACTACCATACACAGATAATACCCTATTTACATAGTCAGTGAGCTAAGAGAGGTTTAATTGACAATGAAAGTGCATGAATAATGAAATGAAAAAGTTATATAAAGAAGGTAAATAGGTGAACCTAAATGCAGGTCTAAGTTTTAGGTAGATAATAGTGAAAGGTTGAAAGATAGTCCTAACAAACTCTTACACAATCAATAAAAGAACACAGTTGATTGAGTGTTAATTATTTTAAGCATGGAAAGGTAAATATAAGGAGTCTAGTCCATTGGAAAATTTAAAGGGTGTAAAACATACTTGGCTCAATTTTTTTGAACTTTTGAAACAACATATAACTCAAAATAAAGGATTTTTAAGCCTCTTGGGCATGTGTATGCTAGTGAAACCCTAAAAATAGGGGTTTGCCATGTTAGAGAGTTTTAACACTAGGAATGGACTAATTTTTTTTTTATACCTCTTGATTCAAGGTGAAAAAAGTGATGAAATCCATTTGGGCTTCATATGGTATGGATAGCTACAGATTTGACCATAATGGTTTGGCTTAGGCCTGTTTAAGGGAACTTTAACAAAAGAAGTGATAAATAGAAGTGGTGTTAGACTGTAAAACTTGAAATGGATATGGATAAGGATATATGGTTCTTATAAATTACCCTAGAACTTCTTGATCAATTATAATTTATTTGTACTAGGCAAAATATATAAATAAAAGGCTACACATAGTAGGAGAGTGTGGGGAGCCTTAGGAGTGGAAATACAGGTTGATAAGTGTTTGGTCACTTAATAAGGGTTTATACAAGTGCATCATGATCATTTAAGATCATTAATGTAAATAATTTTGTTCCTAGAAGCTTAAACCAAGGAGTGGTCCTAGAGACCCAATGGGCTACATAGTGTGAAAACTAGTGAATACCCAAGGAGAAGTTTGTGAAAGGAAATCATTGTATGAGATGGTCAATGAATATGAATTCATATGAAAGAGGTTAGGTATATAAAGAAATGCTTTAAATATTAAAAGACACATGTACATATGCAAAGAGACTATTTAGACCTCATCAAAAAAGAGAAAGATTGAGCTCAACATGGAATTTTGAATGGCAAACTATTAGGTGAATGTGATCAGTTGGATTTGGAACCATGTATTGATGGTTACGATGACTTATCCTCAATATCTCTACAACACTTAGGATAATAGTTCAATTTTTGTGGTAACTTAGTATAGATAATCAACATCATAGCTTTAATAAAAATGTGACTAATATAAAGTCAATGATATTCTTTCAACTGTAATGGTAAATCAAATAACTACTATAACAAAAAATTATGGTATTATAAAAATGTAGTAATTGTTATTATTAATTTATATAGACTTTCTAATGTATTTAGTTATCTTTTATATATTAAGGCATTAAGCCAAATAATGATATTTCTAGAATATCATAATAATAACCAGCTAATGTTCTAAAACACTACAAAGACATTCTAGTTAGTTTATAGATGGTAATAAATAGATAATATTCATGTAGATTTACTTTTTTATAAAGCATTGGTATTAAAAATCATGAATATGATAAGTCAACATGATCGAAAGCTTCATTATGCATATAATCTATGTATAACAGTCATAATATAATCACACAAAATTAGATCCTCACAAGCATTAAAATAAACTAAATCATAATTAACACACATAATTAATTATCTAAATGCAAATAACATCAAATATGTAATAATTATAACAACTCAAATAATGCATATAATGAGTGTTATCTATCATGGTGTTTGCATGTGTTCTAGTTGTTCCTCTATCATCACTTAACACTCCATCTATTCCATCCTCTCTAATGATGCTCTCCCTCCATCATGCTCTAAGGGATCAATATCTTCTGCATCCAACTCATGATAATAAGGTAGTTAGCCCATAAAATCACGATATATATTATAAAATATTATTGTAACAACTAATCAATATGATCATAATATAAAGAATATACAAATACAACTAACTCATAGCAATAAAATCATGTAATCAAAGTAACATAAAGTTGTCTCATAACAGCATATGACATAAATCTTAATTCAATATTAATTAATCAATTTGATAACCATAATAATCCATAAATAATTAGGTAAATTAGTTTAGTGAGAAATCAGAATGTGACACACTCGATAAAAACTATCTTATTTTATTCTATTTTAATATCAGTCTTAGAAACAAAAAACACACATGTCTAAACTACTGATAGAGCAGCCTAGGAGTTATATTTTCCATGTTACAAGCTAGGTCACTATTGTACTTATTTTGCACATATTGCATGATTCACACACAAGATAACACCTAGAAGAGAAGTACATCCATCTAAAGGTTTTTTTAGAGTATTGGATATGTAAGAAATGATCACTAATAGAGGGGTATTTGAATTTAGTTAGATAGTATGTGCCTTCTTCCCCATTTCCCCCTAGGGTTTCTATGAAGATAAAGAACTAGGATTTTGAAATTTTATGATTAGAGATAGTCCATGACCCAAATCTAAATTCACTAAAGTGAAGGGGAAGAAAAACCTAGAATCATCAATGTGGTCTCATATTTTTCCAATAGGTATTCTATATAGGACACCTATATCAAGTTAACACATCCATATATTCCATCCTCTCTGATGATGCTCTCCCTCCATCATGCTCTGAGGGATCAATATCTTCTGCATCCAACTCATGATAATAAGGTAGTTAGCCCATAAAATCATGATATATATTATAAAATATTGTTGCAACAACTAATCAATATGCTCATAATATAAAGAATATATAAGTACAACTAACTCATAGCATTAAAATCATGTAATCAAAGTAACATAAAACTATCTCATAACAACATATGGCATAAATCTTAATTAAATAGTAATTAATCAATTTAATAACCATAATAATCCATGAATAATTAGGTAAATTAGCTTAGTGAGAAATCAAAATGTGACACACTTGATAAAAAATAACTATCTTCTTTTATTCTATTTTAATATCAGTCTTAGAAACAAAAAACACATGTCTAAACTACTGATAGAGCAGCCTAAGAGTTATATTTTCCATGTTACAAGATAGGTCACTATTGTACTTAATTTGCACATATTGCATGATTCACACACAAGACAACACCTAGAGGAGAAGTACATCCATCTAAGGCTTTTTTTTAAGAGTATTGGATATGTAGGCAATGCTCACTAATAGAGGGGTGTTTGAATTTAGTTAGATAGTATGTGCCTACTTACCCATTTTTCCCTAGGGTTTTTATGAAGATAAAGAACTAGGATTTTGAAATTTTATGAGTAGAGACAGTCCATGACCAAAATCTAAATGCACCAAAGTGAAGGTGAAGACAAACCTAGAATCATTAAGGTGGTTTCATATTTTTCCAATAGGTATTCTATATAGGACACCTACATCAAGTTAAAATAATAGCATTGATGAAACCATCTCAAGCTGATGCTAGTGTTCATATCTCCAAAAGCACCCAATCTATAATATAATGACTACTCAAGAATCATATTTCAATTTGTTTCCTATATGTTCTAGATCCATACCTATGTTATCATCATAACCAACTAAACCCAATCTAGAATCTAATGACTACTCAAGAATCATATTTCAATTTGTTTCATATATGTTCTAGATCCATAGCTATGTCATCATCATAACCAACTAAGTACATTAATTTTTTTGTCTTTTCCCTACATATCATAGTTGTACTTACTATTTTTAGCCTATCTCTATTTAGTAATTTCAGCATATGTTATATATGAGTTTAAAATCTAATTATCCTACTCTAGAGATAGTTTATCACCCTTTTATATTAAATTATCTCTATCCCATTTAACCCTAGATAATCCAATCTATATATATATATATATATATATATTAGAATACAAATTTATCCTGTCCTCATTTTTTATTAGACATCTTACACATCAAACAAGTCATAAATATCCTATGTCCAAAACGTTTTCATTTTAAACTCATGCAATAAGGCATTACTTTCCCAAATTTTTAGGCTATCATTATTTTAAGTGTTACACTACCCATTTGGTATGGTAATTTATACCCATTATATTATTATGTTATCCATTTGAAAGTAAATCTAAATCATGTTCATTTGAACCAAAATCTAATTCTCATTCAAATCCAAAATTAGGTTCATTTTAAACCAACAATCTCATTCATTTTAAAATTCAAACCAATTCAACATTCAAAAGTCAAAGGAAGTAAAATTTCAAAATTCAAGTGAACTAAAAGTTTAAAATTCAAATAAATTTAACTTTAACATCAAGTCAACTCTAAAAGTCAAAATTTGAATCAAAGTCAAGGTTTAAGTCAAAATAAAGCCTTTTCAATATTTTGATATCATGTTTGATTAAGGCACATTCATATATTATCTTTGACCCTTTGATCATTTCACTAAAACCTTTAGGAAATAAAATCAAATAAAATATTGTTATACCTTGATATTCTACTTAGACAAGCTTAAATTGTACTTTCCACCTTGACCAAGAAATATTTTGATAACACTTCAAGATATGACTTATCTTCAAAAGTATTTCTCAAATCTAAAAATCCACTTTGAATTGTGAAGTAAAGCTTTGCATGCATTCATATTCGGTCAAAAACTATCTCATTTGGAGTCCAATACAAAAATCATTAATCCAAACTTGTCTAGATATACAATAAATGGGGCTAAATATAACCCTAATTATGATTAAGAATGGTTTTATGATCCATTTTGGTCTTTCAAAAATAATGAAAACCAAGAAAACAACCTTTTACAATAACCTATATGTGATGATATGCCACATAGAATAAAAAGTGTGTATCTATGCTCAAATAAAAGAGATACATCCAAAGTTAACTTCTACTCATTAAGATACCCTTTTTCAAACTTTTAATCAAATTATGGAATCATTAAGAAGAGGAAAAGGGAAACTTGTAGGCATTCCCTGAAATAGCCAATTCATTATCTCACAATTACAGTAGATTAGTTAGCTTATAGCTTATTTACTTTCCTCCCTAGCTACTACTTCTTTAAACAATCCCCCAAATGTGGATAAAAAACCACCCATTGAGAAATAAAAACAAAGATTCACTAGTAAATCCTTCATCAAGTATGGATGCATGCACGTATTTTGAATGAACCCCTTATGTAGATCCATTACTCCAAGATGTTAATAATCCACCATAAGTATTCCCTAATCCATATCAAGTCCTTCCTAGTTAACAACAAACATATTCTTATTAAAAATGAAATGCTTCTAGTTCATGTAAAGTTCCTTTGAACTCCCAACAAGTTCCCTCCTCTAATTTTCAATAGTAATTTACCAATAACCCCCAAAAAAATGTTTCTAGTTCAAAACAAATTCGTTCAAACTTTCAAAAAATTCCTCCTATTTCCTATCCTACATCTTATATTCTATAATAATCACTTGCAAATAATCATCCACTATAATAAATCAATATCAATCTACAACATCAAGTTGAAAATCCTCTTTTATAGCATGATGTGATTAACCTCCAACATATACCTAGTAATCCATAATCCCTCCTTTCAAATCAACAATAAATTCCAACTTTCCAATAGCACACCCCTTTGTGAGAGGTTCCTAATTTTCAATAGTAAATTAGATCATATTAACATCAAATTCTTCTAACTCAACAATTTCTTTCTAATCCACTCCCACTAATAGTCAATACTAGGTACCCTAAAAATAGTGTAGTTTTAGTTATAGGGTGAACAACCCTAATTACTCAGCCCAAAGGGTACACCTCCCAACCTATTTTAAGCATAATCTACCCATTTATTCAAAACAAACTAATCCCCCTCTAAACATTCAAATCAATACACTTCCTCAATCCCAGAATTCTCTCACTTTCAATGAATTTCAAGTGATAAAGGATGTTATTTTGGGGCTCCAAGTAGGAAATCATGGCAAAAAATACAAATTTGATGAAGTATGACTGTACCTATTTGACATGAATTTTATTCAAGTACATTTCCCATTTCATTTTGAGGCACCACAATTTGATAAATATAAGGGAAGGGGTGATCCTAGAGAGCACCTAAAGGAGTTATTTGTCACATATAAATAAGTAGCCAATAACAACATCTATCTACTTTTCTTATTTCTACATAGTTTGGGTGGGAAAGACTTAGAATGGTCTTTACACTTACCAATGGGATCCATCATCACCTTTGATAACTTGTCAGAAAAAATGTAAAGAACTTATCATACAACATAGAGCATGAGCTAACCATGGTTGACTTACGCAATGTTAAACAACACAATGGATTTTTTTTGCTTAACTATAATGGTGGAAATAAACAAGTGAATATATTCACTTCCAATCTCTATTTTGAGTTGGCTCATTACCTGATACTCCACTGTGTTGATACATTTGAGGAGATTATAGATAGAATATTGAAAATTAAAAATACACTTATATAAAAAAGCATAGATAAGATATATTTTTAGAATTAGGTGTAACTCAAACTCCACTAGAATCACAAAAAAGTACATATGATAAGACTAGGTCTTTAATAGAAATAAGAATGTAGTGTGTAATGGAGTAACAAAACTACAACATGTGAAAATGATGTAACCACTACCTATCCAAAATATTCTACATGCTCCATATAATAGATTATAAATACCACCTCCAAGAAAGAATTAATCTCAAAACAAAATATTTAGTGAACTTGGTAAACCTATCAAGGTAGTGTTCTATAATTTTTGCTTTTGGCTAACATGGTCATTTGGCCAAACATAAAACCATTTCTAGAAGACCAACCAAAACCTCAGTGGTATAGAGACAATGAAAATTGTGATTAACATCATGTCAAAAGGCATGGAATTTTAAAGTGCTTTCAATTAAGGAACTTAATTCAATATCTACTATAGATGGTGATATTTAGTTTGATAATGTTTCTTTTACTTCTAATCAAAGTATGGGTATTTACAAAGGCCCATTTCTAAAGCATAACTCCAATAATCAGAATCAAGGGATGAATCATAATCTAAATTAGAATAATGTAAATAATAATCAAGTTTAAGATTCCCAAGATAATAAAATTAGATACCATGATGGCCTATATAACTATAATAATTTTTTAGGTCTCATTACTAATAACCATGTGGCTACCATTAAAAGTAATCCCCGTCAACCTTATAACACACCTCAAAATGTTACCCCATCCATTTTAGGACCTCTACCTTCATATTCCATATTTATAAACCATTTGGGGTATAATTCAGTGGATCTATAGTCAAAAACCATTATTATTTAACTTATTTGGTAATAATAGAGTTTTATTCCTATTTTAGATAAGGGTATGGATTAATAAATCAATACAGAATATAACAATAAATAAAATCTTGATTTGTATAATTTTGCTTGTATTTTTCACCTTTCTAAAAATAGAAATAAATAGGAAGAAATATAACTTAGTTGGAAAAGAGATTGAGGTGGCTAATATAAATGTTGAAAATGGTTGTGCAGACTAGGAAGGTGTCGTAAAATTGAATTTGGATTTGGTTTAGTGAAAGGATAAGAGCACCAAAAAGTGGATGCTTTGGTGTATGGGGTTATTGTTCATTCCTACCGCTCTTGTCTAAACTGATCACAAAGACTTAAAACTTTTTGGGTAGTTGTGTTTTGCTTGTGTGAGCATCCCTGTGAAAAATTGAGTGTTGGTTATTGATAAAACTTATTATGGATCTAATTTTGTCTTCAAACCCTAACCCTCTATCATGCTTGATAAAATGATATTTTGTTAACTTGAGAAAGAGGTAGAGTTAGTGTGTAAGATGTATTAAATGTGTAAATCCATAGTCCTTATGTGGGCACACTCCCTACACACCAATAATTTGAATAGAGATCAAGCCTTATGTAGTTATACCACTTAGTGTGCTTTGTGAAATAATGTGATGCAGATGTAAATGCCAATTTGATAGTGTTTAAGGTGGATAGGGATTGGTATGAGGTTTGAGTATGTTTGAATCTATATTGGGTGATTATGTGTAGAGTATAGGGATGTTTGTCTTAGTGTTTTTATTTGTATTATTGATTGCTTTGTAAGTTTGGTCACCTCCTTTGTAAATGAGATTTGAGTGGGTTTTTATAGGGAACAATTAGTGATGGATCAGATGTATTCATGCTAGGATGACCTAATTAAACATAAGGACCAGATGAAAATGACCATTGTGGCTCAAAGTGCAAAAGGATATGAATGTTAAAAATAGGACACTTTGGTGCCTAATGCTATAGTCCAAGTGAGGAATTCTTGTCCTATATAATCAAGACCTGGGGGTATAGGATTAGCATAGGGAATACTATCTGGTTAAGTTAGAATCAAGGTTTATAAGGTTTTGGATGATTGGTAATGAACAAAAATGTGTCTATAAGGGTTATAAGAGCATGCAAGAAGGACCTATGGATTGGGTATTGTAAGACACACTCAAACTACAAATTTGGACATTTTATATGACTGTATTCCCCCCCCCGCCTTTATTCTAGTGATATAACAAATCAAAATACTAGGATAAAGGAAAAATAGTAAGCATAACTAAACTTACTTGCAAGGGTGAAGCCCATGAAGATGTGTGATGTTTAGTGTGCATAGAGAGAGCACAGTGTGAAGTCTAAATCTGTTATGATGTTGAGTGATGCTATATGATACTATGTATGTACTATAAAAAGAGTAATATCTTGAATGGAGTAAGTTATCAATTCCCTAAGGGTGGTTCAATAATACAAAGGCTAAATCTTTGTCTCCATCATCACCTACTATGTAAGGAATCTATGTGATCATGCATGTGTTAATTGATGTTTGGACTGTGTGTCTTGTGAACTAGGAATTTGACTCAAGAGAGGTGATTACTATTATGTTAGTCTCAAAATGAAAACAAATTGATAAAAACACACTAACTATCATTCATCTCTAGGCTTAGTTACTAGGGTGAGCTTAATAATAAAATCAAATTAAAAACACAACTTAAAAGTAAAGAAAAACAAGAATCTTTCACTTACTTTAGATGCTTGAAATGCTTGTTGTAGTGGCTTGCTCGAATTTTGCTCATGAAGTCTTCATCAAATGAAGCTTGGATATCTCCTCTTCTCCTTGGCACCTTGTGGCTTTGTCTTGGCTTGGCTCAATATTTTGGCATCATAAATTTGGCATGTGAGAGCTCTTGGAATCAATTTGACATGGTAACTTTGCACAAATTAAACTTAAAATTTAATAGGCAAGGCCTCCTATTTATATATTTTTAGAATGGTTTGAGGATCAACCATGGCCATCCATCTCAATATTCAAATGTGTGGCCATGAATAAATCCAAATATGAAATTCATTCTACAAATATATCCATTAATATTTGGGATAGAAGGGTATTGATAGGCATGGATGGTCTTAATGAGGCATGGAAAGTCTTAATCCTGATATTTTATACATTTATGGCTTATGGATGCCACCCCATATGATGACATCATGTAATTATGTAGTTAATAGAAATCAATTTCTAATAAAGATTTATTCAACAAATTCCATGTAAATGGAAGACCCATAATCCCAATGTTTTATACATTTATGGATTATGGATGCCACCCAATATGATGATGTCACGTGATGATGTAGTTAATAGAAATCAATTTCTAATAAATATTTATTAAACATGTTCCACGGAAAATTAACTTAAGGCCCTAATTTGGTTTAATTAGCCTAAAACATGATTAGTCAACTTTGGTGCAAATTTTGGCTCTTGGTGCACAAATTAATCAAATTGGTCAAAATGTCTTGTTATTGGTCCAAAATTTGACTGGATTAGAATTGGAAGTCAATGTCAGATGTGTTTGATCCATTATCTCATTTAGGATGTTACCAATACCAAATAACAAAGGAACATGTCTTGTGTAAGAGATTTGACAGAAAAGAGCAATCTAGAGCACCCAAGTGTAAAATTGGCATTTTGACTTGAAATGATATGATAAAAGATAGTTGGACCATAAATTAAATTGCTCCATTTAATGATACTCTAGCTAAAATTGGCACTTGAATATATCAATTTCAACTCATTTAATGCATTTTAGTGTTTTAAAGCCAAATTGTGCACTTTGGTAGAAATTGGTCAAAAGCTTAGTTAGAGGTTATCGGTGGCTAGTTTTAGGTGTCTATAGTTTGCCCATATTTGGGAAGATGTTAAAAACCATAGTAAAATCAATATATTCTAAAACAATGAGAAAATTCTTGTATGCTAAAAAGAAGATGATGGTTGAAGAATAAAGCTCCAAATGGTGTTTGGGAAGCCTAGGATGATGCCCCCTCGAGGGAGTGGCCATCACATTTGTTGATGGATGGTCCCTAAAAAAGAAACAAGAAGAAAGGTGAAATTAACTCATGGTTGATATTAATACAAATGATAAAATTCTTGCATGCATTGAGTTAAAATAAGTACTGATTTACCCAAAGGCAGTTATAATCAAGAATAAAAGTCAAAATAATGATTTTCCTATAGGTGGTTATAATTAATAAGAGGACCTAGATTGGATAAAGATGATGGTGCCCTAGTTAGGGTTGATTAGAAAGAATAACTCAAGGATATAACCTAGAATATATATTAAAGATGAGTGGGTACAAAGTAATGAAATATATGAATAGAAGAATAAGATTGATTAGTGTGAATGATTCATTTGTACCTACCAATGAGGAGATGTTTGTATTGATTAGTAATGATACAACTAAAATGGTTAATGGTTTGATTTGATCAAAGGTGAAGTGGGAGGATTTGCCAAGGTGTCAAGGCAAAAATTATTTGGCTCCATTGATTGTCAACCTTCTTGAAGATGATTTTTGTTGTAGCATGTGATTGTAGGCTTCATGATAGAACACCATGAAGACTTGGCCAAAATATGCATAAGGACTGACTCTTGATCTAGTAAACACTCAAAAATAATACACCAATGATAACTCTTGATCTAGTAAACACTCAAAAATAATACACCAATGATAAAAACCATGATGACAATGTTGACGTATGACTATAGATGGACTCAAGAATAATATGCTCGAGTAATCACCCAATGAACACATATAGACTGAGTTGAGGTAATAATGTTGAAAGTAAACAAAAATGCAAGAAGATGAACAAACAAATAAAACATAGAAAAAGACAAACAACTTGAAATAAATAAAAAAATAAAAAGCTTGAAAATAAAATAAAAATAAAGCATCCTAATAATGACTTTGGCCCAATAGGGCAGATCAAGGATAACTGACTAGGCTTACACAGCATAAATGTTTTTGAAATTTTGAGGTATCTTAACTCATTAGAGAATGACAAGATACCTACTCATAAAATGGTGAGAGATTTTGGCTTAGGTTGCTCATAAAATGGAGAGAGCGTATGGAAAGGGGGACTAAGGTGACCTCAACATGAATTGAGCATGACCTACTTAGTCCTGAAATGAACTCAAGTCACAATAATTCCATCCACACAAAAGGTGAGGAAAAACCAACTAGATCTCAACAAGTTCTCAAATCCAGAAAATGGTCAATCAAATGAAAATAATGATGGTAAGGTGATGTTATAATGCATTGTAAACAAGTGTTACCCTTAGTTTTCCCACAAGCAATTATAGCTAGGATAAAATAGAATAGGTCAATGATACTAATTTTCCCATAGGTGGTTATAATTAGTAGCAAGACTGGTGAGACACTGATTTGCCCATAAGTGGTTATAATTAGGCTGACATAAAGAAACTCGATAAGATGAAGGATATTTTGCCAGATCAACTGTCGCACTACTTTTATAGACTATCATTCTAAACATGAATTTGATAAGAGGTGAAACTTGATCAAAATCCCCTTGTAAAAAGTGTAGAAAGAACTAAAGTGGCCATATCAAAATAGGATTAAGTAGGATGACTAAAAATAGGCTTTGGTCTAGATAAGAATGTAATGGTTAGATGGTACAGTCTTGCTAAGGATAATTATGGTTTGATAAATTAGATAAAATGGTAAGAGGGTTGCCCCCAAGTGATAGGGTGAATGGATAGGTATGCGATAATGGAAACATGATATGTAATAATGGCAAAGGTATGTGATTTTATCCTAGGTAATTATTAGTTTTTTATTATATTATTCCTATTGATGGGGAGATGCACATCCTAATCAACAAATGATACAAACAGAACAATTGATAGAATTATATACTAGTGAGTGTCGATAGAATAATCTATGTAAGCTAGTAAGTAATGTTCATCAACATGATAACTATAGTGTGTGGTGTAGGAATGACATAACTTGGATGGTGTAGTCATGTAGAAGATACCCCTGATGGGTAGATATGTCGATGTATGTCTCAAATGTAGAAGTAGGATTCCCCCTCAATGGGTAGAGTGACACAATAAAAGATCTAGATGTCACTACAAACTTAAAAAATATAAATTGAAGCATGGTAGTAGATAAATTGATAAACAATAGCATAAAATAACAAAATGTAAGTCTAGCATGGTAGTAGAAATGTAAATCATGGATAATGTAGATAGTTGAAATTTTTTTAGTGTTTTGAGTTATTTGAATGTTTTTTTATTTTTATTTTGACATGTTATATTATTTTTGGTATTTTAAAATCAAGTAATCATGAGGAAACTATGTATAAGTAAGCTAATAAATTATGCACAAGTAAGCAAAAAGAAACTATGTACAAGTAAGTTGAGAAGTTATGTACAAAAAAGACTGAGAAGAAATGATACTAAATGATGAGTCTCATAAGAGACTCCCTATCGTGGTGTCCTATATCAATGAGAGGGATCATGTGTGATCATGAAGCATGATGGAAGCATTGTATAACTCTAAAAATTGTGTATGTTGTAAGTGCTCTAAAATATCTATAGTGGAAATTGAATGTGGGTCCCCTTATAACTTTGAGAAGTGGATGCAACTATGGGGCTCTTAGGGACCCATCTAGTAGTAGAAGAATCTCTCTAAAAATATGATCTATGTGTAGATGCATGAGACCTCAATGATACTACCTTGGGTGTGAATAATATAGCTAAAAACTATCTAGATTCCTAAAACTATCATTGATGTAGTGGTTTCTCTAAGATAGGCCTCCATGGAAGTGTATGAACTCTCTATGATGGTGAGGGAGGCCTTGGTTGTGTCTAAATTTTAACTGGAGGAAGAACTATAGCTGGTGGAGAAGTTTAAATTGTTGACTATAGAGTAGGATATGGATTTGAAGTGGGGAGTGGTAACTCATACAAAACTCCACCAACTATAATATTTTGATTAGCATGAACGCATTTCATGCATCTGTGAACTATAGAAGGTATTGTACTAAGTTTATGTATCCATGGTCAACCAAGCAACATGTTGAAGACTAAATGCACTAGGAATAATAGTAAATGGTGTGTCCACATGTGTTAGACCAACCTGTAGAGGAAGTATAATCTCACCCAATGAACTTTGTATGTTCCCATTGAATCCATTGATAACTATATCCATTGGAGTGATACCCTACTCTGAATATCCCAAAAGCTGAAGTAATGTCATAGTGTACATATTCACATTGGATCAATTGTCTATGAGAATACAATGAATGAGATGGTGATCAATGTAGGCTCTAATAAAGAGTACATAGTAATCCAAATCATCCTCAACTATCTCCTACTTTGAAAAAGAGATCAAAGGCCTAGCTAGAACTCTGGAATTATACACACCAATCATGTTTCTCAAAGGATGTGAATCAACTAAAGGCACTTGGTATGTAGTTGGTGGAGGTTGTGCATGATATACATGGTGAACACTTGATGTGCCCCTATCTCCTATTTAGAATACTATGGGAAGGGATCTGAGAAACTTTTCAAATCCTTGTCCTATGTTTGCTTTACTTGAGGAGGCTCAACTAGAGTGCCAATATAAATAAGGTTTCCATCTATCAAGTCTTGTATCTTATGTTGTAAACTAATGCATATGTTTGTTTTATGGCCTAGTGTCTTGTGAAAATCATAGAATGCATTTTTATCATATCCTCATGGAAGAGGCTTTGTTGTATCAGCTTCTCAAATAAGAGGCAGAGATATGATATTACATTCCAATAGTTGTTTTAAGACTCTGGATAGAGACACTGGTAGATTGGTAAAGACTCATGAAGGAGGTGATGATAAAACCACATGCGAAGGGGGCTCTGAATTAGCATTTACTGTAGGTTGATTTTGACTTTTTTTTAAATCATTAATCTTTAATTTGTATGGGAATTTACTGTTACTCTTGTTTGTTGTTTTTGATAAGCTTGTATACTTATGTTTTCCCATTGAAACTAATTTGAATTTCCTTTCCTTTAGTGTATGACATAACTTAGTGAAGATTTTTTTTTTTGAACATTATTGACTCATGAAAAGCTAGTAGAAGACTCTATTTGATGAGATCTTGTAATTCTTGATCAGCCATGGGGCTAGTCATTTTAGCCAAGATAGTCTTATATCTAAGAACATAATTTGTGAGATGTTCATTTGACCTTTATTTATATTTTACAAATTGGGAATAAAAAACCTTTTCACATATGTTAATGCTTAAATGAGATAAGAACATGTTACTTAAAGGATTGAATTCTTTGACAAACTGATTCGATAAAATATAGAACCATTATAAAGCATAATCCTGTAAACTCCATGGAAATAGCTTGGTTAGTATCTAGTCATTTAGCACATATTCTAAGCATGCTATGTGAAAAGCTATTAAGTGTGTCTCTAGATCACCCTTGCCATAATATAGAGTGATATTAGGTTGAACAAAACCTAGTGGCAAGGGTGTACAAGCAATATGGCATGCCAATGGTGTATGAAGTAGAGCAAAAGAGTCTAAAGACTATGTTAGTCTAGAGGCATCTTGCTCAAGATGTATCACCTTGGATTTAAGAGATTTAATCTCTGTCACAAGGGTAGCCACATCAAGAGGTGAAGATGTACTAGCCATAATTGGTGGTGCCACATATGAAGGTTGGGATGCTATAAGGGGTTGTTAAGACATAGTTGTCCACATAGTGTCATTTGTAATTGATTTTTTTGAAGGAATGGAAGACTCAACGTACTTATCCTTTTTAATTTCCATGATAGAGTATAAGATAATGGTATGATCTCTAGGTTTTACCCTAAAACTCTCTCTAAAACTATATACAATCAAAACTTTGTTGACAACATCATTATCAATAATAGGTGGAAGTGGATTAGTACCCCCATGTGGTGGAGCATGAAGATTGGCATGTACATCATCATTTTTATTCTCATACTACTCATTTTCAGATTTTTCCTAATGGAAATTAGTGTAATCTTGATGTGTAGGATTTATAGTAGGAAATCGAGCTAGTTGTTTATCCATGGTATATAGATGGGTTGGAGGAATATGGGTGAATTCAAGAGGGTTTCCACTAAGTCTTGCACTTCATCTCAAAATAAGAGATTGAAGGAGGTTAGGTGGCATAAGGAAAACAACTTGAAAAATGGAAGAGAAGATTAAATAAATGTAATATAGGATTTGAAAAATAGTGAACTGGAATATGCATAAAAAGGATACAAAGCTCACTAAAATGTAAGGTGATACCTAAAGAAGCAAAGGGACCGAGTATATTCTACTAGGGTTTAAAAGAAATGATTTTAAAATTTACTATTGTAAATTTTTAAAATTAAATGTGAAATTATGATTTATATATGCAAAAAAAATTAGAAGAATATTGCTAAAATCAACAAGGAATTTTCCCTAGAGTTTTTAGGGTTTTAATGTACAAATGAAGTAAGTTAGGTTAAAAAATGATTTAAATTTTTTGGTAATAATGGAGTTTTATTATTATTTTAGTTAAGGTTCTAACTTAATAAATTAGTATAAAATATAGCAATAATTACAGTCCTGATTTGTATTATTGTTTATCTTTTTCACCTTTTTAAAAATAGCAATAAATAGAAAGAAATATAACTTAGCTGGAAAATAGACTGAGATAGTTGATATAGCTGTTGAAAATGGTTGTGCAAGACTGAGAAGGTGTCGTAAACTTAAATTTGTCTTTCATTTGGAAAAAGGATAGGAGTGCCAAAAAGTGAATGCTTTGGTGTACGACATTATTGTCCATTCCTGTTGCTCTTATCCAAATTGATCATAGAGACCTAAAACTTTCTAAGTAGTTGCACTATACCTATGAAAAATTGAGTGTTGATTATCAATAAAACTCACTATGGAGCTAATTTTGTCTTCAAACCCTAACCCTCCATCATGCTTGATAAAATGATATTTGAGTCATTTGAGAAAGAGGGAGGTTAGTGTGTAAGATGTACTAAACATGGAAATCCACACCCCTTGTGTGGGTACACTACTTACATACCAATACTCCAAAGAAGGATCAGGCCATATGTAGTTCTCCCACCTATTGTGATCTCTATAATAGTGTGATGCAGATGTAAATGATAATTTGATCATGTTTGAGGTGGCTAGGGATTGGTATGAGGGTTTGAGTATGTTTGTAGTTGTATTGGGTGCCTATATGTAGAGAATAAGGAAGTTTGCCTTAGTGCTTTGTTTATATTCTTGCTTGCTTTGTAAGTTTGGTCACCTCCTTTGTAAATGAGCTTTGAGTGAGATTTTATAGGGAACAATTGGTCATGGGTTAGATTTATATGTGCTAGACTGACCTAATTAAGGTTAAGGACTGGATTAAAATGATCATAGGGGCTCAAAGTATAGAAGGATAGGAGCACCAAAAATGGGACACTTTGGTGTTTGGTGCTATAGCAAAAATAGGGAGCTCATATCCTATAGGCTCAGAACCTAGGGGACATAGGGAGTACTATCTGGCTAAGGTGGAATCAGGGTTCATAAGGTTTTACATGACTGGTAATGAGCAAAAAGGTGTCTATAAATGTCTCAAGAGCATGCAAGAAGGACCTATGAATGGGGTGTCTCAAGCCACACTAAACTACTAATTTGGACATATTATATGACTACACATTACTAAAAAAACATATGTTAATGTAGAATGAGACTCACAAGGCCCTATTTACTTACCTATCCTTATTGGGCCTATCACCCATGATACCCTATACTATGTCATAGACATTGAAATGGCTTATGAATTTATCCTTGAATGCCCTTACATCCAAGAAGTATGTGAAGTATCTTCCAAATTACAACAATCCTTAAAAATTCCCAATTCTAGAATGGAGGTTACTATTCTTGGTGACTTAAAACCATACCAGTATTTCTAACATTTTTAAGTTGAACATTCTCAATACAATTATTGTCCCAAAAAAGAGAATTTACATTATTAACATGGATAAGATTAAAGCTCATGAATCCCCTAATTATAATTACATCAACCAAAGTGACATTACGTCCATTTCTACTGCTCCACCTTCTCAAATTGATTCCCACTTTACTATTGAAGATAAAGGTCTTCCCACATAAAACATTAAAGATGCTTTCCACATTTCCAAATTGATTAAATATCCCAAATATCATGGTAGTCCCATGATGGAATGGTGTCAAAATACTGATTCTTACCCGAAGGTACCTCCACTATTTTTAAAAAAGAATTCATCTATTTTTGAACAAATCAGTAGTTCAAATGATTCTTGGTTATACAATGATGATGATTCCACCTCTTGTTATTATATCATCAAATATCTTTTTATTAACATGGTCATGGAACATCATGACTAAGAAAGGGCTTGGGGATAAGAAATAGGGTATTCTTGGTCCAATCTCAAGAACCAAACACAAAGGTACTTTAGGCATTAGATAAAAACCATCTAGGGGTGATCCTTTAGATCTCAATACTGATGCAACTTTAGCATTGAACAACGATAATCCTAGTACCAATGTAGATTCATGTTATAGTATCTATGATGAGATCATTGATATGAACCACTTCTATAATGATTTCATTCTTATTATCAATTCCTCTTCTAATTTCCCCCTTTCACTTCATTACCTTGAACTAATCAATTGGGGCATGATTGGATGAATTTAAAAATTAAGAATCACTTCAAGATTTCAAGGGTCTTAGAGATGATCTAACAATTGGAGAACACAAGAAAGGATTTGATATTATATTGGACCTTACCACCTAATGTTGAGAGTAGGTGAAATTCATTTGTCAAAATTATAAATAAAAGCAAACATTGAGGTCCGTTAGTGGAAACCTCTCTGAGTTTATTTTGGACTAGGGAAAAAATAGAGAAAAAGATGAGTAATTTGGTTAAAACTTGTTTTAAACACCAATGGATGGGAAAGTTCACTTTCCTCCTTAGGAATCCAAGAGTCATAAAATTCCACACCTTAAATTTTGATTAGATATTAGTGCAGAGGAACAATGGGTGTTTACTCACTTGTTTTATAATAAGAGGATGAATTTCCATTGGTACCAAATTTATTATAAGTCGGTTCTACACTATTAGTGGAAGACATCACTAATGTCAACATTAGCATAATATATGAAGCCATAATTCTTAATCATGGTTCAACCCTAACTATAGAACATAAATTTATCATTATCATTCTCACAGATTTCATTGACATATTTTCATTATCTTATGTCGATAATATTTTCCCAGATCCATCTCTGGTAATACCCCATCTTGTTTTACACCTAGATGCCAAGCCCATTAAATCTTCTTTTGGAAGATGCATTTGTGAATTATTATTCAATTTAAGAAATAATTGGATAAGTTATAAGGGGTCAAATTAATTTTACCAATTGATTACTCAAAATGGATATCTAACATGATTTTAGTTAGTGAGAAATCAAAAGGTATTCATTTATACACATAGTCAAGGGATATTAGAAAATCATGCCTTAAGGACAAATTTCCATTTCCAAACATATATATGATTATGTATTACACAATATGATACAAAATAATATCACTTTTGTATGTTGTTTTAGGATATAATCAGATCAAAATTACATTAGGGGACCAACATAAAATAGTGTTGACCAATCCATGGGGAACATTCTTTTATCAAGTGATGACATTTAACTTTAAGAACACTAGATCTATGTATCAACATGAAAATATAATCATATTCCATAAATTGATGCATAATATTATTGAATATTGTGTTGATGACATTCTAATAAAGTTACAAACATGGGTAACATATCTAAAAGTTCTACGAAGAACATTTGACAAAATTCATGAATATAAGGTGTGCCTTAACCCAAAGAAATGTGTCTTTTGAGTCACATCAGGAATATTTATTGGCCCCATTATTTACCATATATTAATTTAAGTAGATCCATCCAAGGTTAAGGCCATCACATAAATGCCTCCCCCTTTTTATTTGAAATAACTTCACAATTTATAAGGAAAAATCTAATCTATTTTCATTTCACTGTTTGCTGATCATTGCCATAATTTCACTCATATTTTCATGAAGGGTACCACTTTTAAATGTAATTCAAACTTTCAAGAAGCATTTGAATAGTTAAAAACCTATTTGGAAAACCCACCAATGTTGGTTTCACCAATGCTGAGAAAGCCTATCTTTCTTTATATCTCAGTAATTGAACATGCCTTGGGGGAACATTTGGCCAAAAATTATGGCCAAAGAAAAGAAAATGAAATATATTATCTAAGCATGAAACTAGTTTTTTATGAGCATATTTATTCACCTATTGAAAATTCATGTTTAACATTAGTCTTTGCATCACATAAGCTACATCACTATATGTTGAACAATAAAAACCTCATAATTGTAAAAGTTGATCCTCTCATGTATCTATTTTTGAAAGAAACATTGATAGGTCATATGGATAAATGGATTATGCTTCTAAGTGAGTTTGACATTGAATACACTAACAAATATTACATAAAATGGAAAGTAATTACAGATCAATTTTCCAAGTCACCTTTGTTAGATACTTATCATTTGAATATTTATTTCCCTAATGAATTTGTCTTCACTCTTGAGGATTTGTGTTAGTGGAAGATATATTTTGAGGGTTCCTTCATCATCCATTGTTCAGGAATAGGCATATTATTTGTTACATTGCATGGGATCTCATTTGAAATAGTTTTCAAATTATTTTTCCATGCACCAATAATATTTCAGGATATGAGACACTCCTTCCAGGGCTCCACCTTGCAATCCAATGAAACATTCAATAATTTGTTGTCCACAAAGATTCATAATTGATCATCAATCTATTACATACTAGTATCAAACAAAGGACAAGAAGATCATGCCCTATAAAGGCATGGTTGATAATCTCAAATAAATCTTTAAATATCTAGTTTGAGTAAATACCAAGAGCTAATAACATATCAGGTGATGCCATTTTTAACAATTGGATTGCTAATATAAATATATTTCAATGTTTGTGAATCTCAATTTTTTATTTTAAAATACTATCATGCTAGCTTAAAATTGTCCCAACATATAAATGCTATGTGATATTACTACTCTACATTACACTTGGTACCAAGATATAAATACCTAACTCTAATACCACATTATTCTATCTAACCTATCGCACAACCAACATAAATCCTTTATTTGTAATGCATCATATTACACTTTAATCGGTGGTATACTTGATCATAAAGGATATGATGGGATACTATTCAATTTTTAAACTTGGGTGAATCTAAATAACCACTTAAAGACATACATTAAAGGATTTATGAGGCCCATACAAGGGGAATGGTCCTTGCAAAGAAACTCATTAGAATAGATAAAATGGGATCAGATGCATGTCCCCATGTTGATAAATGTATTACTTTCCATCATCACACTAATTTAATTTATACTTCTTCATGATTACTTTAGTCTATCACTTCTCCTTTTTCATTATATACATGGGATATCAATCTCATAGATAAGATACACCCTACTTCTTCCAATGGAAACAAGCATATCTTAACTAACATCGAGTATTTTTCTATGTGGGTTGAGGAAATCCCTCTCACATACATGACTCATAATTAAATATCTAATTTCATTATGAACCACCTCATATACCACAATGGAATTCCCTCTTTGATTATATCTGATAATGGAAAGTAATTTAAGAATGAGAACATGAAAACCCTATGTACACCTTTACATATAAAAAATATATGGTCAAACCCATATTACCCTAAAGGTAATGGCACACCTAAGGTTTCTAATAAGACTATTGTCAAAATACTTAAGAATATAATCAATATTGTTGGACATGATTGGAATTTTGAAATTATTCACTAACTTATGGGCTTACTATACCAATATAGACATGCCTACAAGTGAAACACCATATTCCCTAGTATTTTTATTTGAGGCCATTCTTCGTATTGAGATTGAGTTTCCCTCTTTGCATATTTCATTGTATGGTTTCATTGATTATGATGAGTATATACTAGCCAGGATATAAGAACTAGAAACATTGGATGAGAAATAGTTAGCCACATTGAGTCATATCAAAGCATATCAAAATCAACTACATTGTTGCTATAAAAAACACATAATTCATAGAGACTTTGAAGTGGGTGATCTTATATTGAAGGATAATCATAAAATCACCAATGCAAACCATGAAAATAAAGACAAACTTGAGCTTGATTCATTGGGTCCTTTCATTATCATAGTAAAATATAGTTATGGAGCATACATGTTGGACACACTAGAGGGGTACAATATGGATGAGCCTATTAAAATTATGCATCTCAATCATTTTTATGCTTGATCCCTTTGAACATTGTTTATGAGAGCCCTTTCTTGATGGCATTCCATTCACATTCTCTTCCCATTTAATTTTCTATTCTTGAGTAAATAATTTTCTTTATCCACATATTATTACCATCTTAATCTTAATTACATCATATAGGTACTTCAGGTGGACTCAAAAGATAGCTTAGTAACTAGTTTAGATTTGGTCATTATCAACACATCATTGTAGGTAAAATTTTAGATAATTATAATGATTCAACATGGTTTCCCTACTTGGTAGTCATTGACACATATTATTTTATCTATTTGATGATACTTCTCCCCATTACATCACTTTCATTTCATCCTAATTTGATGTGGAGTGATAGTCTTTTCACTTCATGCTTTTCTATTGGCACCATACTATTGTAGCCAATCTAGTTGTTGGTTGAACCCCTACCCAATCTTGTTTTTCTTTTTCTAGATGGTTCCTTGTCCATCTTTTTTATATTACCTTATAATTCTACTTGAAAAATATTCTTATTTATAGCTTATTTTAAAAAAATCCAAAATACTCATAAATCCTAAAAACCCTAAAAATCAAAACATTTAGAAATGACCTCACATCTCCAAAAGAGATATAAAGACTAAAAATATTTATGTAGATTTGAAACCTATTCACTAATGGAAACTCCCCTTGATCCTATTTTATAGGTGGAACTATTTTAGTATGGTGTGGATAAGCATCCATTTAAATTTGGACATCTCAGAGGTGGGGAAATTTTGTCGAATCATTATCATTTTTAAATCAACATTTTCACTTCTTCATTACACTCATAATTTATGGAGAACTACATTGGACTGAGGTCCACACAAACTATGTAAAAAACACTTGACTACATGTGGTAACTTGGGTTAGCTAAAAAACCATCATTTATATTTTAATTCCCCTTATTAAGATATGTTCTCACCATTTTATGAGCCAATTATTGCATAATCTCACCATTTTCATATCTTGCTTTTCTAATAGTTTTATTCGACATTGTTGTCATCATTTTTATTGACTCCCATATCTAGGAAACCTAAATATACCTAAGGTCCACATAGACTATGTAGGTAGTGTCTATTTGTAGTTGGGGATCTGGGGTCAGCTCGAACACTTTTTACTTCTTCCCCCATTCTCCTCAAGTCTTATTTATGACATCATCATATCTGGCATGCCATTGACCTAGATGAAAAATATAAGAGTAACATCTTATTGTCACATTCAGTTAATAATGGTTCCTTGTTTGATTATTCCTTTTTAATTATGTTTTTAAGTATGATCATATTGTTTAATTGCTTATATCTTTATATTATTATATTCTTTATTTTTGTTTAGTACATTATGTTTTATACTTAGGTCTTGATTTTTCATATCTTGATCTTATATTGTTAAATTTTTTACCTAAACTATTTTTGGTCTATCTTTGTTTAGTACATTATGCTTTAAACTTAGGTCTAGTTTTTTCATTTCTTGATCTTGAGTTGTTAGAATTTGTATATAAACTAGTCCTTATGCAATTTACAAAACATTATTATCATGATTCATTTTATAATTATGATGCATACTATCATGTGAAAAATTATAAATCAAGTGCCTGAGAGATTTATAAAACAATGTTATGTGAAGAGCAAACATCCCCTTTCAAGATGGATAAATGTGCTCATATGTAAAAATCAAAACATCATCACATTTTACATAATAAAATGAAAACACAACTAAAAAATATGGATACATATATGATAATCATGATACACATATATTAATAAGAAAATAAATATTGTCATAAACATTTTATATCATGATCAAATGTTAAAACATCATCAAAACCAATCACATTTTATAGCTATATAAAATATCTCATCATGATGGAAATTAAATACAATAGAGTCATGGTAAACAAATATATATCCACATACATATCATATATCTACTCTATACCTTGAATCAATAATAATAAACCAAAATATGCATCACACACACACACACACACACACACACACACACACACACACACACACACACACACACACACACACAATCAAAGTCAATGTATACATCATGTGATCAAGGTGAATGTCTATGTACATATAAAAATAATTACTATACATTGATATATATATATATATATATATATATATATATATGTATATATATATATATATATATATATATATATATATATATATATATATATATATATATATAGATTGCATTGTAAAGAATGTAGAGATATAATAAAAAAACCAACTCTGACTCTGATCATATCTAGGATAAATCCTCTTTGATCTCTCTTAATGAAATATATACCCAATACCATGATGTGGTTATTTTTGTGGTGGACCCATCAATCTTAGATGTGGAGGAGGATAGGACATTGATATATTTGATGTTGTGTTATGACGTGACTTCATTGTATGGCTAGATTTATGGCTCAAAGAATTCTCATGAAATCTTGGCACCCTGATACCTACCAATACTTTCAATTAATATAATATTTGTTAAAATATCACCTTATCCTTGGCACATATCACATCACCCTTGGCATACATCACATCAACTAGTGCTTTGGCCAACCCCTATTCTGTAATAGTATGATTTGTTGTATCATGATAGTTGTGGAGCCTTTATACATAATCTAGGGCCTTATCCCACTCACTGATAATTATCACCAGCTCTACATCCCTTATAGGGTGAGTTGGCCATGAATCATTTTCATATGGGAAACCTACCCACTCAGTATGGTAATTTCCTTGTCTCTCTATGATGATACTCTATAATCTTGTGGCCTCGCCCTAGGCTCCTACCAACTATATCTACAACTCAAAAAATTACTTCTCTACCCTTGAAATGTCTATAATCTGGGAGGCTATATCCCTCTCTAATATGTGTATTTTGACCTTGTTAGCCTCTAACATACTAGGCTAAAATGGTCTTGTTTGGCTTGAAGAATATCCCTTGTCATATCTTAGCCCTCCTACAATGGCAAGGGCCACTTGTGTATCTTATAAATATATCTACCCCTAATTTCCATCTATACTAGGACCCTCTCCCATTTAATTTTCCCCTTATGAATACTCTCTACCACTACTAATATTGTTGTTGGTGCTAAATCTACTTCTACTGATAGTACTCTTTAAGCCATAATCTATAACCATGGGTATCACCTACTGCACAAGTAACTATTTTAGTGTTGCCTACATATGAAAGGTATATTTAACTTGCATATGCCCTTGTACTTGTCTAGGAACTAACCTATATTGTCTCTGCTAACATTGCCTAAACTGATCAGCCCCTATAGGTCTCATCCTAGTTAGCTTCATTGGTCTAAAATGAGTCCACCAAACTACATAAGTACTAATCACTTCTACACTTTTTATCCCTCCCTATTCCATATAATGGGTGTTAATATCAAGAAGCTCAAAATTGTTTCTTTCTAGGGGTGTTAATACCAAGAAGATCATATGGACTCTAGCAATATGGACTCTAATGTAATTGTTGCCTATCCAATAGTAAGGTGGAAAGCACTCATCTCTAAATGACAACACTCAACTATCATTGAAAGTTAGGCTTTGTCTATTTGGATAGTAGGACTATATGTAACATGTCATAGTTCCACTATCTCTAAGAATGCTAAAGTCTCCTCCATCCATAATCCCAAATATTGTAAGACACAAAATCAAAGTGATCAATATTGATATTTTTTCTTGATAATCACAAATATGTTAGCATACTATGTTAATAGGATATAACACACCATGATAATACCTTAACATTAAAATAATCATTATGATTATCTAAACACACAAAATTCAATATTCATAACAGAAAAAAAACTTCCTCTTAATTCAGTCCATTTGACACTTGGGTGATTCCACTTATTTTGGCGATATCACCATTTAGTAGGATATTATTATCATTTCTCAAGGTGATCTCACTATTTCATAGGGCATTATCACTATTTTCAATATCTTTGGTTATTTTCACATTATCACCACTTTTCATGATGATCTCATCATTTCTCAAGTGATGTCACTATTTCATAAGGCTTTCTCACCATTTCTTGACTCTTTGGCTATTTTCACGTTATCACTAGTTCTCATGGTAATCTTGTCATTTCTTAGGGTGATATCACCATTTCATAGGGCATTATCAAAATTTCCTATATCTTTGGCCATTTTTATGTTATCGACATTTTTCAGTGAAATATCACCATTTGATATGGTATTATCAACATTTTTATCATTTTCTCACTGTTTGGATGAATTCCACCTAAACATGAATTCTTATCATTTGAACATTTCACACCCATTTTGGTGATATCATTAATTTGGTCATGATATCATTTATTTGGTGGTGATATTATTGTTTATTTATGTGATATTGATGTCATCAATGGTTTTAGAAATGATGATTTAAATAAACTTCCTACTTATACCTAGCATTAAATGCCTTAAATGTATTTTTTTTTTAAAGTTACTTATCAATCACTCACTCCCATCTAGTCATTTATAATTGTAGTCCCCATGGTGCCTCTATCATGGAATACACACCATTTCACTCACATCTCTCATGTCCAAATCATGAGAAATTTTTTTTAATAGTGTAATCACCTAAAAGTGATATTTAAGTGCTAAGAGTGCTACTTGAAAAAACTTATCCCCAGATTAGTTTTAGACCTAACCCAAAGACTTTTATCACACTTTTCTAGCCTTTCTATAGACCATAGGCATCCCTAGTTAGCTAAAACATAGTCTTAAACCCCCATTCCTAGATCCTAACCCTTTATGCCTAGTAGTTTGCTAGTTGGACATTAACACCACACTAAGAACACAAAAACCACATGGCACTAGTGTCCCCAAAATTGTGCTAATGTACTTTACCCTAAATTTCCCAAATAGATATATTTTTAAAAGTAAAACCCTCTTAAGTTCATCCTAAGCATATTTTATTGTTCACACAAGCTATAGAACACTATAAATACATGACTTTTAGACCTCTATCCACTAGATGAAAAATACCTATTCAAACAAGAAACAAGTTGAGCAAAATCAAAGTTATTAATCCTTATTATATCATGATTCTACATACTAACATATACAACAACCATAATCTTAGATTTTACATATTTGCAACCTCAAGCACACTCAAGGAATTCAAGACTACTATCATTCTAGCATCATTTTCACTTTCACTAGCACTTAGGTGGGGAGAACTACATCGAGCTTGATTCCTCATCATAGTATTGGTATGTAGGCAACTCATTTAATAGTGGGGTGTTGAAGATGTCTATCATATCTTATTAATGAACACACTTTTTATCTCATGCCTTAATTTAAAGGAGGATTAGGGTTTTCATCATAAATCAACTATTACAGGCACAATACATAGTTTCAATCTTTGTGCATGCAAAAGCAAAACCTAGAAACACAAGTGCACGTGCACCCAAAATTTAGGAATAGTCTTGCATAAAGGACACTAGTGCCATTTTCAAGACACTAGTGCCACATGGCACTACTGTCCAGGTGTAGTACTACTATCTAGGAGAGTATATGACACATGGATCCAATTGATGACACTTAAACATATTTTTATCTTACCTTTTAACATTCAAGTCTTCTATATTAGGTATTTTCTAGATAAGTCTCTATTTGCACATATTTATTACTATTTTTATAAAGTCAATTAAATTAAAAATTTGTAACAAATTAGTCGTTAATTATTACATATTATTTCACTTATTTAGATTACTTATCCTTTTAATCCAACATAGGATTTATATAGCTAAACCCTAAAATATTAAAACATTTGGTAAACCTGAATTACATCAAATATTGATTAAAACCCTAGTTTTACATAGGGTTTACCTTCTCCCAAATTTTATGCATTAAATTAGGGTTATAAACTTATATTTTTATAAGTTTTTGGCATAACCTAGATCATTTAATCAATCTCACGTTAGGGTTTCATTTATTTAAATATAATTTAATTTTTTTGGAAAACAACCCTAAACCTAGATGCTTTTAGGGTTTGTATCCTTATTTTTTCTATTTTCATTCATTATTTAAAAATTTTCAAGTTTCATATATTTTATTTTAGTAACTCTATTATAAATTGTTTACTATATGCCATATCAAAAATCTATATCTCTTCCATTACGAAGAAATGAGATATTAGTTTGTAATCCTATAGAGCATTTGCAGATTTGTGATATATGAGCCTATAACATGGATAATGGACCTATTATAAACCCATATATTCATCTTTCACACCCTAATTATGTGGGTTTTAATGAGAATGCATCTGAAGATGAACAATACAATCAAGAACAAGATGATATACAAACTAAAAATTGGCACAATCTCCCTCCCCTTAATAATGATGGCATGATTATCAACAAAGATGAGATATTACAAAGCTTTAGAGATAGAATTTAGGAACAAATCCTTGATCATGTAGAAATTTTACAAGACATATTGGAAATCAAGAACAAAATAAACAAGGATCAATCTTAAACTTCCCAAGATAATAACATTGTTACACCTACAATGGGGCCAACTTAGCTAACACAACCTAAAATTGTAATTCATTAACCTTAAGTGATAGCTACACCTCTTTTGGCTAGTTCCTCAACTCTAGATGTATAATCCCTTAAACATGAGATTCATACTCTATAGGCTAAGGTGTTACAACTTGATAAGGGAGCCACTAGGCCATCACATGCATTAGATTCTAATATTATATTTAATACACCTTTGGCACATCAAATTGTAGCAACTCCCTTGACATCTAGTTTTGTGGCATTAAAGATTACATTATATGATTATAAGGGTGACCCAAAGCACCATCTCAGAGCTTTTCATGTACCATGTTTGAACTACGTGTCTAATAATTTGTTAGGTTGTGGATCTAAAAGCTTCACTGATGCAAACAGGGAAGGAGGTTGCTGAGGTTGCTAAGTTGCAGAATAAGTTGCAGGGCAACCAACGTCAGTCTGATCAACTAATGTCAATCATATTATAGTGTAGAAGTAACCGACGTCAGTTATGACTCGGCCGACATCGGTCAGGAAGGAGCCAACGTCAGCAACCTATGTGTGCATGCAGTTTGCATGCAGGTTCTAGACTGGTCTATTTTTGGACAGGCAGTTTGCATGTAAAGACTATTTTTGGTCTTGAGTTGCGAGTATAATTATTGTAATTAAGAAAGTCTAATTATTGTATGCATGAGATCTATATAATAGACTCATGGGCTGTATTGTAAAAGTGTGCTAGAAAGCCATTGTGCTTGAAGAGAGAGCAAGAGTAGCTCCTCCTAGTTCCAAAGGGGTGCTAAGTGTGTATGATCAGGGAGAGTTGCAAGTTGTGCAAGTTCTACTAGGAGATCCACTGAGGTACTGGTTGAAGAATCATGAGGACTTGGTGAGGCAAGGATAAGGGTTCTTTAGGGTGTAGAGATATCTACATGGTAAGTAAGGTCTGTTGATTTGCAGGTGGAAATAAGAGAAGGGAAGATCTACTTGGAGTATGATTGTGTACTTGGTGCACTGGCAGCGTTGTTACTGACTAGTGGAGGTGAACAACAACTCTATGTTTGAGTTGTGTGTTGGGACCATTTTTTGTAGGAGAGTGAACTCTTGATTGAGAATTACTGGGAGCCCTTGAGGTGTGGGAAGCCTTACAGAGGTGGAAGAAGAAGTGGCATCTTCTTTATTGTATTTTATTTCTGGATGAGTATTAATACAAGATTGTGTATTGTCTCTCATATTCTGTGTTGTTTCATATTTCTAGTTACTTAATCATTCTGGTTAAATTCC
Organism: Torreya grandis; assembly: GCA_037957365.1. Classification (NCBI taxonomy): domain Eukaryota; kingdom Viridiplantae; phylum Streptophyta; class Pinopsida; order Cupressales; family Taxaceae; genus Torreya; species Torreya grandis. Next base: position 617,544 of record JARHVA010007245.1, on the reverse strand, counting down.
GTGTTTAGTTGCTAATACAAAGGTAATCATATATACTCTTATTGGGGAGAGTAGGATCCTGACATAATTGGCTTCTCACGAATTTTTTTCCACACAATTTCAAGGATTATGACCTATAATGTATTTATGATTTACTAGATCAATCTATCATAGCATTCAATTTTTTAGCAGATATGTTTTTAGCACACTTCTCGATCAATATCAATGACAATGTATCATATGCCCAAGTTGCATAATTGAAACAAAAGTTAAATGAACCTAGTACAAACTATGTTTTATGATACAATACTATATTAGCCAAATTGACTAGCCCCATGGTAGATAGAGAACTTTAGGACATATTTAAACAAAGTCTTTTACCAACATTACATGAAGCTATCATGTTTAATAAGTTCTTACATTTATGGATTTGTGTTGTATGGTAAAATAAGTAGAGTTCAAACTTATATCAATGTATAAATTAAATTATACTAATAGATTATAATCAACTATTAAGAGTTCAAATAATTATCCATAAAAGGTAAGGGACACTAAGAACAAGAGTGATCAAAAGGCCATAGTCAACATAGCTTCTAATCCATCTCCTAGATTGGTTTCATCCACTCCTCAATTTTCAATCTTCACCAACCTTCCAAAGTGACCATAATGAGTTTTACATCAACTCTTAGAATGTAATGTCATATATCTCCCTCACATTAAAGAGGTTGATATGATAGGAAATATTCCAAATAAATACAATTCTAACACATTCTATGAGTATCATAAGGCACCAAGCCATACAATAGGTAGATGCATAAGCCTAAAACATAAGATATAAGATTTGATTGAGGCTAATATTATTGATGTGGAAACACCCACAAAGCACAAAAATCACATGAAATATAATCTAAGTCATTAAAGATATTATTAGATCTATTTCTAAAGCACACAACGAATGAGGTAGGGAGCACATCAAGTATTCACTAACATATTAGGCACATCCACCACCAGTTTCACATCATACTATTATAGAGGAGGCACACCTATTGCATAAGATTACTGGCATGTACCATACTATAATTCCACCTAGACCACTCATGACATTTTTAGAGCAAGATATTTCCAATGATGATATGGATTTACATGCACTGTTTATATGATCATACATAGATCATCATCCTATCCAGTGTGTTATGGTTGATAACAAGTCAAGATTAGTATGTGCACTATGACAATATTGCATCATTTGGGTTCTTCATAGTAGGATATATTCCCCATAGACATAGTCATTAGTGGTTTTAGTGCTCATGTTCAGATGTCCATTCAAGAGATTGTGCTTCCATTACAAGTTGGACAAACACATATAACTACTTAGTTCCTAGTAGTACCTAGTGAAAAAATGTTTTATATATTATTGGGTAGGCCATGGCTACAATAAATCTGATCCATCCCATTGATAGTGCATAGATGCACTAAATACATACACACAAATTAGGTGGTCAAAGTTGAGGGTCTCCCATATGAGTATCATCCACCTATCCTACATGTAGTTATAGCACAATCACCAGTTATAGTTCTAGAACCATTATCAGATATAGCATAGTTATTAGTTACAACTCAAAACACTATTCCTATACATACATCATAGAGGTTAGTAGATTCACCAGTACTAGGTGAGGTCTACTTATACAGTATCAGCACATACACATACTCTCCCATGCAGACCATTATTAGAGAGGCCCCTACATTAGATATATGTCACAAATTCTAAAGGACCTTCCTCCACTTAATTTATGTTGAGATCAATATTATTGGTTTCTTAGGGTTGTCGGCATAGGGAACCTATGCCACCTATAGCTTCTTCTACCATATGGGCTCCTAAGACCACTATAATTCATAAGGCACCATAATTAGTGCCATAAATTCATATCACCATTACATAATTATATACATATACATATTAATTAGTATAATAGATTATTGGATCAAAATTGCCCTTTCATACAACACACACATTCATAGTTCCATTATTTTACATAGATCATAGGGATAGTGAGTCTCCCATGAGACTCATCAGTTAGTATGGTTCCTAACCTCTTGTTCATAATTTTTTTTCTCTTTCTCCTTGTACATAGTTTATTTTCATTTTCTTGTACATAGATTATATCTATAAAAGACAAAAATAATATAACATGCCAAAACATAAAAACATTCAATTATTACTCAAAAAACACAAAATTTATAGATTGTATGCATTGATATGTTTATATTTCTTATACTTTCTAGATACTACATGTGATAAATATCTTAGTATAGTCAGTTTTATCATACATACATGCTTCATTTGCTCTTGTTGAGTGCTTGTAGATTGCTTACAGGACTTAGGTCCACTACACTAATCTAGGCAAGATACCATCTACCCACTGGGGGTATATACACTTATTCATGGTTATTAATTTGAGACATCTATCCACTTAGGAGCATCTCACACATAATTTATATCACCATTTTCTATCCTTACATTCTTTACATTCTAGTTTTGCATTAATATATCTTGATATTGATCATTTCTACTTGTATTCAATTTTTTTTTTCAAATATCACTAGTTTAAACACAACATATACACATCTTAGATCTTACATAGATTTTTACTACATTTATACATGATTTCATTTCTAGATTTCTTAGTTTAGACTTGATTGTGTTTTCTATGCTTCTTCTTTTTGAGGGTATTTGAATATGTCATTTCTGTTTGGATCTACACCACTTTTATTCATGTATGCCTTAGAGATGTGCCCATGTACCTTGTGTTTACTTTCCTAATTGTTTATGTGTATATTTGAAAATGTCTTTCTATGTGGCTCTAATCCAACTTACTTGTTAATTGTGTATGTGGACATTTGAACATGTCCTTGTATGTCTTCTTCTCTCAAATTTAATGACATGTGCCTATGTCCCTTGTATTGTGCTACCTTGTCCTATTTTGTGTGCCTCATATGTATTTTTATGTATGATTTATTATATGCATCATGGCCATGACACTTGTATTTTCTTGTTACACACACTAGTTATCAATGTCATGATGGAACTCATACATCTACCCTCACTAATTGGGTGTTGTGATAAACATTATGACCCATCCCCTTAGGTAGTTACTCAGATTTATTGTTATATACATTGGTTACATCCATCTTGACAACCTTATTCAATGATAGACACAACATACATCTTACATTACATACTTATGCTCAAATTCTCTTACATTATGATGTTATGTTTGCACATTATATTGGATTATCACCCAGTTATCATATATGCTCCAACTAACACACATTTTTTAGAGTTATTTACTTTGAGGATAGTTATTACACAAGTTCAAAAATTGCCCTTAAAATAGGGGGCATTCATAAGGGTTTTAAAAAGAGATCAGGATCCTACATTGCATTCACATAATATTTCATAACACATAGGCTTAGTCTTAGGAAATCAAACATAGGTAAAATACAAGAAAAATAGGAGAATTAGAAATTAGTATGGTGACTCTGATTTTAGACCAGATAGACATTAACACCCAAATAGGGACACTAGTGTCACATGCCACTATTGTCTAAGATGTGAAACTACTATTTAGCAGCCCCAATTTTAGGGCAATTTAGATTAGATAGAATAATACTATACGTACAATACAAATTTGTATAGATACAACTATAGGTTTGACAGTTATGCTCAGATTTTTTGAAATTCACACTAGCATAATTCAAATTCATATCAATTATCTATATTGGGGGCATCATGCACGACATGAACATTCCCATATTTAATTCAGATACTCATATACAATCATTAAAACTCAGTCTAAAATTAGTATACTTAGATATCAAATTAGGAGTGTGTACATGACACATTGTTTCCATATGCTCATTTACACATAGGTTGATCAGATGGAATGTAAAACTCCATGTCATTATCTAAGTTTTATACAATTGAAATTATATTCTATCTTATCACCAGTTTCATGCCTTAATCCATTTTAAGCGGTTGGCATACCTAAGTGGCCCAGATCAATCTAATGTATCCACGTGGCTGCAGAGATGACATACATAACTAGATATACCTAGTTAAATATTTACGTATCTTTGTGTAGTTTAATTTTAGATGCATCTAATACAAATGGCTAGGAAAATATGGATTCATATCCTAATTGAGTTTTTGAGCCACCCATATGAGAAGGTTGGACACACCTTTAGTCTAATCCAAGCTATTCATAGGTCATGAACCACCAAGAAGGGGTGGGCAATGATGAAGTGAAAAATCAATTACACTCTTGATCCACCCACAAATGAGGATTGAACAAGCTATCAATTTAGTCCAAGATATTAAAATATTTGATCACTATATACATGCACACACATAGTTTATCACTAGGTTCATGCAGTAGTTTACATACCTAATGGGGTGTATTCATTCATTTCTTCTTTTCCATCTCTTTGCTCAAATTTACTTAGTTACTTATCTATCATAGTGTTTTTCTTTTGATATCTCTTAAGTAAGGACTAATTTATTCATATTTCATTTCATGTCATGCTTTGGATCATGCTTCACATGCGTAGATCTAGCTTCACATACTTAGACTCAACTTCATAGGTTTCACTTCCTAGGTAGGTCCAGGTATGCTTCTTTTTTTCTTTTATACTAGTCATTTAACTTTGTTGCATTTATAACATAAATTCAAGGTAAATGTAGTCATGTAAAAGTGGTATTTAAGTGCTAAAAGTGTTACTTGAGATAAATTATTCATAGCTTATCCCTTGTCCTATCATAGATCCATTTATCACACTCTTCTAGCCTTTGTGCAGACCATAGGAATCCCTAATCAAATAAAACATAGTCTCAGATCCTCATTACTATCCTGGACCTTTGTGCCCAATAACCTACCAACTATATATTATCACCACATTAAGGATAATAGAGCCATGTGACACTAGTGTCCCCAAAATGGCACTAATTTCCTTTACCCTAAATTTCCTAAATACATATATTTTAAAAAATAAAACCCTCCTAAGGTCAGCCTAAACATATTTTATTATCCATACAAGTTATATAACACATTAAATACATGAATTTTAGACCTCTATCCACTAGATGGAAAATATATGCAAAACACGTATTCAAACATGAAACAAGTTGAGCAAAATCTAGGTTATTAATCTCTATTCTGCCCTAATTTTGCATACTACCATCTACAACTACCCTAAGCTCATATTTTCCAGATGTTAAATCTAAAGCACACTCAAGGAATTAAAGAACACTATCATTCTGGCATCACTTGTACTTCTACCAACACTTAGGTGGGGAGAACTACATTGAGATTGATCTCTCCTCAGAGTATTCGTCTGTAGGCAACTCTATTCATAGTGGGCTATTAAGGATGTCTAGTCTATCCTAATAATGAACCCACTTTTTGGCTCATGCCTTAATTTAAAAGAGGATTAGGTTTACATCATAAATCATATATTACAAGCACAATATAGAGTTTCAAACTTAGTGCATGTAGGAACATAACCTAGAAACATAGGTAGAAGTGCACCTAGAATTTAGGAGTAGTCTTGTACATAGGACACTAGTCCCACTTTAAAGACACTAGATCAACATGGTGATGTTGTCTAAGTGTGGTTCTACTATCCAAGTGAGTATTTGACACATGGATCTAGTTGAGGACACTTAGACCTATTAATATCTTAATTTTTAGCACTCAAGTCTTCTGTATTAAGTGTTTTCTAGATAAGTATCCATTTTTACATATTTATTACTATTTTTTGAAATTCAAAGTAAGTTGAAATATATAATAAATTAGTGATTATTTATTACATATTATTTAACTAATTTAGACTACTCAGCCCTTTAATAAAACATATGATTTACATAGCTAAACCTTAAAAATTTAAAATAATAGGGTCGGTAAAAATGAACTATTTTTACTCCCAAGGGTAAGTTTATAGCTTAAAATTTGGATTTTTACCCCTTACCCTCCCATTGCATCATTATTTTTCCCTGGAGGCCTATTTTTAGCTTTGTGGTCCATTTTTCCTCCCATTTTATTCTAGTTTCTCTATTTCATGGCCTCTTTTGTTGTAACATGTATTGCCTTCTTTGTTTTGAGGGCTTGTCCATCAAAATTATTTTTGTGCCACTCCTTAAAGGGGACATCCTAGGTATCCAACATTTTTTTTGACTAATTAAGGTGGAAAACCAGGGGCCGATCCCTATACAGTCAAAAAAGATAGGAAGGTTGGCAAACAAAATATGCCAGCACCGAACCAACGGCACAGCTGAGAAACACAGTCAGAAGCAAAACAAAACACTAGAAATACCAGAGTCAAAAAGGATGAAACTACATAACTATAGAATTAACAAGATCCTTAAGATTCTCATTGTCTACATTGTTAGCATTCCCTGTATTACCCACCATTTGCAACATAGTCATATTCAGTAGAATGTTATTTCGAAGGCCTTTGGCGAAGACCTTTTCCAGCTTTATGGAAAACAGAAACTAGGTTTGAGGGAATGTCTTCATTGACACCACTGATACTCATGTTTGGCTCAAGGGAAAGGTGGAAATTTTAGAGACAAAAATTAAGCCCTTGGTGTAGGGGAATAGGTTTTAAGTCTATCTTCTTGGCCATTTTGGCTCTCACCCTCAGGATAGAGTGTTTCAATGAGGACAGTAGGTAGAAAGGAAAGCTGATAATAGAATTGCATCTAAAATGATTTAACAAAGGAAGGTGATAGTTATAAAACTTGGTATATCACCCCTCAAGAGTGAAGTATATCATAAGAATGAAACAAACACCATCCCATGGCTCTGGCAGTTTGGCACACTCAAACCCTCCTTGATATGGGACGAGTTCTTCTCCTTCACCTAGAAATAATTTGTGACTAGCCAAATCCATGATTTTGGTTTTCCTTTGGAGCTTTAAACCCTACATGGTCATTCTCATGGCCATTGAAATCACTTATTCAGAGATTTCAAAGGTAATACCCCCCACGGTGACCCACCTATTCAACCAGGATCTTGCAAACTACTTAGACAAATTTTTGTCATAACCATTTAGCCTTTCCAACTATGGGTTGATACCTCCTTCTTTACAGTAATGCCAGACTAATGGGTTGTCCTTAAATTCACAATAGGAGATTAGTTCAGTATGAATATGATCTCCCCCCATTCTATGGTTATAGACCTAGTCGATGAAATTCCCAATTACCACCTTGAGCTTCAAACAAGTAACTAGCCCTCAATTTTGTTTGCACTGAATGCATATGTGAAGGCTCATTTTACAAAATGGCCCACCGCGGTGACGTCTACTCTCATGCTTGAAAATAATTCCCCCTTGGTTTTCATGATGTGACTCTCACACCTCCACCTCATGATACAATGAATTAATCATGACAATCAAGGAAGTACTAAGGTTATCATTTTCTAAGATCCACAATGGCCTTTTCCACGTGGACCGCCTTCGAAAGCTATCTTCATCATCAATGTGCATCATTCATGCTCTGTCATCTCCTTCTAAATGATCTCTCTAATGTTTAGGGGTATATGAGCCCCTTGTCACCATACCCTCCATCTTGAGAATTGTTGACCAAGGTTGGTACAAGCATCAACGACCCTATTACCTTCTCTGTAGGTGTGGGTAATCTCAACTTCAAAAAACTTTTGTAAAAGAAATTGGATGTCCGTAATGATGTCTTTTAGATGGATACCAATGTTAGATGCTTTATTAATGGCATCTATGACCAACTTAGAATCTCCCTAAATATTTAAATTTATAATTCCTAGGGATATAGATAACTTTAATCCCCAAAGTAAAGCCATAGCTTCAACATAGTTATTGCTCTGGCAACCAACGCCACCAACATAAACAACATACATCCCTCCTTTTTCATTCCTTATTATTCCTCTTCCACTTGTTTTACCACTCAACTTGGATACCCCATCAAAATTGAGTTTCATCCAATTAGGGTTAGGTGGTATCCATTTAGTATGAAGTCTCTGAAGAATTTTTGAATTATCATGCCTAGGGATAAGGTTTAAAACCTTCCATTTGGCAACAATTTGACTTTCAAATTGAGATAGGGGTTTCTCCGCAATACTAATATGAGTTGTTGTAACACTTTCCAAGATGGTCCTAGCAAAGGAGTTAAACACCTGAGCAACATTTCTAGTAGTGTCCCTAAAATTTTTGTGATTTTGCTCTTTTCATAAAGTCTAGCTCAAGCATGGCAGAGCTTGCTTCCATAATTACTTAATCTATGGATGTGTGAAGGTTGAGTTCCAACTGAGAATTACTTCTTTAAGGTTAGAATTACAAACCCATTCAATGCCAAAGTTATTAAGTATTGTGCCCCATAAATCCCGGGTAAACTCACAGTGTATGAATAGGTGTGAAACTGATTCCTCTCTAGAACCACACAGAAAACATCTGTTGACCAAAGTAAACCCCCTCTTTTGAAGGTTGTCCTGAGTAAGGATTTTGTTATGGGCAGTAGCCCACCAAAACAAGTTAATCTTTGGAATGAGTTTATGATTCCAAACCTTTTTCCATACCTCCTTATTCTGAGCTTTAGGTGTAAGCAGATAATAGGCAAATTTGACAGAGAATGATCCATTCTTATTCGGCCACCAGTATTATTCATCCTCCTAAGGGAAGAGCAGGATTTTGATCTCCTGAACACATTGTTGGATCTCTTGAATTCTTGGGATAAGCTCAGGCCTGTGCACACAACAATCCAAAAGGTTTTTCTAGCTCCTTATCCCATTGTTATTTTCCATATAATCACTAACCCTATCACCAAAGAACTGAGTAGTCAGGTCTATAATTTATCCATAGTTTCCTTGGGAGATGAGAGGCTTGTCCCTTAACCAATTATCCTCCTTGAATTTAATATGCCATCCATTTCCAAGCTTCCACCTAATTCCATGTTTGAGAAGACTTCTACTTTTTAGCATTTTATTCGATATCATAGACCCCTGGGGTAATCCCGCCTGTTGAAGAAAGTTGGAATCATCAATGCTATGCATTTATTTGGCATACATTATTTCCCTCCACTCACTATTGTTGTGAATCAGATTCCAGCTAACTTTTGAGAGGAGGGCTTTATTCATTTTCCTGATGGATCTTATATTAAGTCCACCATGAGATTTTGGGAGAAATACTTTTTCCCATGTAACTAAAGACATTCTCTGTTTGTCTTCCATTCTCATCCATAAAAATTTCCTTTGGATCTATTCTAGTTTTTCAACAAAATACGTAGGAATTTTAAAAAGAGACATGAAGTAAGTAGGAATACCTTGTAAGGATGCCTGAAGAAGTTACAGCTTACCAGCACTGTTGAGTAGTTTCCCCTTCCACCCAAGAAGTTTGCTCTGAGTGTGTTCCACAATACCATTCAAAAAACTTGAAGATACCTCTTTGACCGAGAGTGGGAGACCTAGGTAGGTAGCTGGTAGGCCAGCCTCAGCACAATCTAAGATATCAATGATTATATGTCTAAGTTCATTGGGAGTGTTGAAGAAGTACACATTGCTTTTTTGGAAATTTATTCTTTATCCCGAGTCTCTGGAATAATCATTAAGTATATTCTTCCATCTTCTAGCTTCGATCACTGATGAGATACCAAATAAGATGGTATCATCAACAAACTGCTGTATAACCATAGGATGAAGGGAAGAGGCAGGTTTGATGCCTACTAGCTTTTTTGAAACTATATCAGATTGGATGTATCTTCCTAGTGCCTTAGCTATAATGATGAATAGGTACGGGGAGAGAGGGTCTCCTTGATGAGTTCCTCTTGAGGAGGAGAAAAACCCTCTAGGAACACCATTAACCAGCACTAAGAATTTAGCAGGAGAGACCGTGTTCCATAATAAGCGAGACAATTTATCATTAAACCCAAATTTTTTAATCACTTGGAATAGAAAAGTCCATGAGACTCTATCATAAGCTTTGGATATATCAAGCTTGAGGGCCATCCCAGGGATTCTGCTCTTATCCATGGAGTGGATAGTCTCATGAGTGGTGATCATAGCATCAAGAATCTGTCTACCCAAGTTGAAACCTTTTTGAGTAGGAGAAATAATTTTGTCAAGCAAGGGTTGAATTCTCATAACCAACAATTTGGTACATATCTTATACACAGTTTTGCATAAGCTAATGGGTCTAAAATCAATAAGGTGTAAAGGTTGAGATTTTTTAGGAATAAGTACAATGAAGGTATTATTGACTTGTTTCAAAAGTTTTCCAGATCTAAAAAAATCATGAACTGCAGCTGTGAGGTCCGCTTCAACAATCTCCCAATATTCTTGAAAGAATATAGGAGGAAAGCCATCAAGACTCGGGGCTTTAAAAGTGCCCATGAAGAATAAAATAATGTGTACTTCTTCATCAAATACAGGCTTTAAAATTTCCAGATTGTCTTTTATTATCAAATAAGGTATTTTATCAATGAATTGACTCATAGATCTATCAATTCTATCATTATTGTTTTCTTCCGTAAGCAGGTTCTGAAAGAACACCCTAGCTTGCTCCCCTATTTCGTTATCCTCAGTAATAATGTCTCCATTATCCAGGACAAGTTTAGTTATTGAGTTGGCTTTTCTATGTTTCATAGCAGAGAGATGAAAAAAGCAGTGTTCATATCACCCTCTTTAATAGGGGAGCAAGCCAACATTGTTTGGGGCATTATTATGAACTCATTTATCATAAAATTGGAGAAGAATAAAAAAAACATGAACACATCATCTTTTAATTGTTATAAAGCCATTTTGATGAATTTGTTATACTTTTAGTGTCATTTCTTCAATTATGTGTTTAAAACCCATTCAAAATAAGGGAAAAAATGTATACTCTAATTTCATCACATTCATGTTGATTTTTTAATTGGAAAAACTCTATGAAATAACACATAAACCAAGGTTAAAAAAATTGAAACACTCAAATTTTTTTGCACACTTGACATACATATTCAAAAATGCATTGGGGCATCCCTAATTTGGGAAATGCACTGACCTTTATGAAGCACAAGCTTATACTGAGAGGGGGGGTGAATCAACATAAGATATTTTTTTCTCTTTTGACTATTAATCTTAAATCCAAAACCTCAAATTACTTTGTAGTAGATATATTCAAAGCAATCAAAGAATATAATGTAAAACCACACAATGCAAATAGACATAGATTTTCACGGAAACCCTTTTGGGAGAAAACCACAGAGAAATTATCCTAATATAAATATTTATAGGCACCAACCTACTGGAGCACCAACCCCAAAAACATTTTTTTAGGCACCAACCTACAGGAGCACCAACCCCTTTCACTAAGCACCAACTCAGCAAGAGACACCAATCTCTTCAAAACAAAGGCACGGACCTTCTCAAAAAAAATCACTCTTCTATCTCAAATTTGTTTTAAAAACAATGGATGATAGTACACTTGATTTATCTCCTTTAGATTCGATCTACACTTGAGTGTTTTTGCTACTATACTCTTCCTTATACATGCTAATTTTTTCTTTTTAATATTCTCACAAAAATTTGCCTCAAAAAAATTCTGCTCTTCTTTTATATATCTTCCACTTTCGAATCTACAAATTTTTCCATTTATTATGCACATATTTATAACCCATGGAAAGCCACAAATTAAGGTCATGACTCTTCAAGTGAAAAGGGCCTTTCGAACGGTCACAACTTTTATGAATAGTCGGCCAAGGTTGACAATTATGTCGACATTTTTGTTGACAATTCCATTCACTTCCATCAACATTTCCATTCACTTCTAGCAACATTTTTGTTCACTTCCATTGACATTTCCATTCACATCCAACAACAATTCCATTCACTTTCGGCAACAACTCCATTCCATTCACTTCTAGCAACATTTTTGTTCACTTCCATTGACATTTCCATTCACTTCTAGCAACATTTTTGTTCACTTCCATTGACATTTCCATTCACATCCAACAACAATTCCATTCACTTTCGGCAACAACTCCATTCACTTTCATCGACATTTTCATTCACTTTTGGCAATCAATTCATTTGACATCGATGGCAATATTCCAATAATCTCCCCCTTTGTCATTGATGGCAACCACATATTGAAACTACTCCCCCTTGTTTCACTGTCTCTTCTATCTGAATCCTTCTTTTCTATAGCTCCCCCTTTCTGTGACATCCTCTTTCTGTACTTCTCCCCCTTTGACATCAATGGCAAAGGGTCTATCCAAGAGCTATTACTTAGCTCCCCCTCCACTGATGCTTCCCTTCAGTGGAAAGAAGCAAAAAAAATTACTCCCAACTTCTGTCATAGGTACTCAAATGTTTCCTTTGGAATTGGCTTAGTGAAGATATCTATCATCTGTTCAGATGTGGAAACATATTCCAATTTTACTTATTGTTATGCCACCTGTTCTCTCAAGAAATGATACTGTAAAGGGATATGCTTAGTTCTGGAATGCATAACTAGATTCTTTGAAATATTTATCGCACTAGTATTATCTCATAATATGGAGATTGGATGATTATACTCTACTTTGATATCTTTCAAGGTTTCTTTCATCCATAGAACTTGTGTACAACATAGCACTGTCACTATGTACTTTTCTTCTATTGTGATAGAGATACAAAATTCTACTTCTTACTCAACCATAATACTAGGCTATCTCCAAGAAAGAATGCTCCTCCACTTGTACGTTTTCTATCATCTACACAACCTACCTAATATTAATATGTATATGCTACCAATGTGAAGTATTTACCTCTTGGGTACCACAACCCATAATCCAAGGTTATCTTTAAATATCTAAATATACATTTCATGGCTTGCACATGTGTTTCTTTTGGATCTACTTGAAATCATGCAACCATACCTACTACTTGCATGATATCTAGCCTAGATGCCATCACATATAGTAAACTCCCAATCATTGATTTGTAAAGAGTTTGATCAGTATTTGAAGATTCATCATCTTTGCTCAACTTTGTACCTATAGCCATAGGTGTGCTAACAGGGGCACACTCCTCCATATGGAATTTCTTCAACATCTCCTTCACATACTTGCTTTGGGATATGAATATTCCTTTGTTAGATTGAGAGATTTATAAACCAAAGAAAAATGACAACTCACCTAACATGGACATCTCAAATTCCTTTTGCATATCTTCAATAAATATCTTAGACATTTCCTCATTATCTCCTCCAAAGATTATATCATCTACATACACCACAACAATTAACTGGTGATCTCCTTCATTTTTGATGTAAAGATTACTATCAACAGATCCTCTCTTGAATCCTTGGTCTTATAGGTATTTATCAAGCCTAGAATACCATGCTCTAGGAGCTTGTTTCAATTCATAAAAAGCCTTCTTCAACTTACATACATAATCCTTTTTTCCTGATAAGAGGAATCCCTCTGGCTATTCTATGTAAACTTCCTCTTCTAGATTGCCATTTAGAAATGTTGATTTAACATCCAATTGATAAACTTTGAAATTTTTGAATACTAAAAATGCAAGAAATATTCAAATTGCTTCTAATCTAGCAACAGGGGCAAAAGTCTCTTCAAAATCTACACCTTCTACTTGAGCATACCTCTTACATACCAACCTTGCTTTGTTTCGAGTGACATGGCCATTTTTATTCAATTTGTTTCGAAAAACCCACTTAGTGTCAATCACATTTTGATCCATTGGCCTAGGCACAAGTTCCCAAGTCTCATTATTCTTAATTTTATCTAACTCTTCTTCCATTGCTTTTACCCAATGTTTATCATGACTAGCTTCAAAAAAATTCTTAGGCTCTACCTTGGATAACAAAGAGAAATTTACATGCTTAGGTATACTTACAATTCTTCTTCTGGTTTTCACCCCAGCATCAATGTTTCCAATGGTCTAACTTTTAGCATGATTCTTTTGAACAAAGTGAGATGGTGCTTTGGTGTCCTACCTTTCAGATTCATTCAATTTTTCTACATTTTCTTCCTCCCCTTCTTCTACAATATTGGGTATTTCTAGAGGCTCTTCTGAAGGTTCTTTTTCCTTTTGATTCATGATCTCATCTATTCTAACACTATCACTTTCTACGATAGTTTGTAGCCTTTTGTTATAACATCTATAGGCTTTGTTTTTTATGGAGTCGTCAAGAAAAATTCCTTCATCAGATCTTGAATCAAATTTGCCCAAGTTTTCTTCATTCTTGTTGATAAAACATTTACTTTCAAACACTTTGAAATGTTTGACTGAAGCTAGTCTTCCTTTCCACAATTCATAAGGAGTTTTGTCATTATTAACTCTAATTTGCCCTCTATTCAAGATATATACTATTTTATTAACTACTTCTCTCCAGAATCTATTTGATAGCTTAGATTTAGTCAACATAGTTCTATCCATCTCTTGAATGGTTCAATATTTCCTTTCCAGTACTCCATTCTGTTGTGGAGTCCTTGTAGTTGAGTATTGTCTCTTAATTCCATGATCTTTGTAAAACTCAATGAATTCATTTGAAATAAACTCACCTCCTCAATCTGACCTTAGTCATTTTATTTTCAGCTCTTTTTCATTTTCTACTAATGCCTTGAAAGCTTTAAAATTTTCAAATGCTTCTGATTTTTCTTTTAGAAAGGCTACCCACATCATTCTAGTATAATCATCAATGATCAACATAAAGTAGCCCTCACCTTGCATGCTTTCAGTTCTAGTAGAACCACAAAGATCCATATGAATCAGCTCTAGTGGTTTGGTGGTCGAATATTCCTTCATTCTAAACCTTGTTTTGGTTTGCTTCCCATGTTGTCATTGTTTGCATAGAGTGCTTGAAGGTTTCATTATCTTGGGCATATCTCACATAGCCTATTTGTGTTGATTTTCACAAGATTATCAAAATTTATGTGCCCTAACCTTCTATGCCATAGCCAACTCTCTTCAACTTGACTCAGACAACATTTCTCTCCTCTCATTTCTCCAAGCATGTATAGGTTGTTTGTGGTTTTATGAGCATCTACAATTAGTTCTCTTGTGTCTCTTTTTCTGATCTCACAACCTTCAAAAAATAACTTGAGTGTGTGTCCTTGATCACACATTTGGCTAACACTTAGAATATTATGCTTTAAACCTTCCACATATAACACATTTTCTATTTTGGTTTTTCCATTATCGAGACTAAGTGCACCTTTTCCTATTATTTTGGCTGTAATGTTGTCTCCGAACTTCATCATGCCTTCATTGACCTTTTCTAATGAGATGAAATTGCTCTTATCTCCAGTCATGTGTCTTGAACATCCACTATCAATGAACCATTTTTGTTCTTTATCTCTAGCATGGAATGTTGTTTGAACAATCATGGATTCTTCTTGCTTCTTCTTCCAGGTCTTTGATGGTTCTCTTTTCTTTATCACTGGAGCTTTAAATTTTTTATCTTGTCTTAAATATTCAAAAACACTTCTAAAATAGTGTGCTATATGTCCATAGTTGTTGCATATGTAACAAACTATAGCTTCATCAAAGTTTGGTAAGGGATCAAATGAATTGTAGTTTCTGTTCGAAGCTCCATAGGTTCTTTTATTTCTGCTCCTAACTTCAATATCCTTGGCTCTCTTTCTACAATCTAATTTCTTATGACCAAAATGATTGCAATAATAACAATATCCATCAAAATAATTACCAAACTAGTTTTGTTTGCATATCTTGGGGCAAATGGTTTTCTGAAGTTTTGTTTTCCTTTGCTTTCTTTGTTGATAGAGCTGGTTTTTGTATTCAGGGCTTCTTCCTTCTTGGTCTCCTTTTTCACTAGTTCCTTAAGAGTTTTAGTATAGCTCTTAGCTTTCTCTTTTTCCTTCTCATACCCAATACCTGACTTGTTAGATGGTGATCTTTGACTCTCTATAATCTTATTGAAAACTTGAATGCTTTTCTCAGATTTCAATTCACTTGCTATTTTAGAATTCACCTTTTTAGATCCCTTTTTAAAACATCTATCTTAGATTCATACCTTTCATAATCTTCTCCTTTCTTCTTTCGCTGATTTGTTAGATCTTCTTCAATTTTCTTTGCTTCTTCAATTTGGACTTTTAGATCAGCAATTACCTTGTTTGATTCCTCAAAGACTTGTGATGTCTTCGCTTTGAAGTCTCGAGTCTCTTCTTCATATTTTTAGAGTTGTAACTTGTAATGTCCCCAATTTTCTATTAAAATGGTTTAATTAATTAATTAAATTATTATGGAAATAAAGTTGACTTCTTCTAGAAGTTTCCTGAAAGGCTTTAAAAGAAGGGGAAGGCAAATGATTTGGATATCTATCTAATATCTTCTTTTGCAAAATTATTCTGAGAAGCTTGAATCGGTGATTTAGTTGGAATCTCTGAGGATGAAACCCTTCAGTAGATTGGCAAGCAGTTGGACGAAAACCCAGTGCTTTGTCAGAGGTGGATTCGAGACGGAATCTAGATTGTGCATATTGGTCAGTTCGGGAGCTTCAGAGGCCATTCACAGAGTATACCAGGGTTCAGCCTATGCAAATGGGTTCCAGGTATTTATTCATTGTTTAGGTTCCAGATTTATATATTTTATTTGCATATCAGGTTCGGGTACAGAAATCTGTACGGATAGATAGATCGGCACCAGGCCGTACCAACAGGGTCAGAGAAAGAAAAGGGCACAGTTCGGCTGCAGGGTTATACAGAGACCGGCATCAGCATATAGGCCGACATCGGCCGATTATCTACCGACGCTGGCAATCAGGGAGTCAGACGCAGGCAGAGGTCGCCCTCAGACGACCGACGGCGGCAGGGTATCGACCGACGTCGGCATCCTCAGAGACCGACGTCGGCGACTGTGTTTTCTGGACACAACAGGCCGAGAGCACGCAATCCCAGGTTTTTTATTTCCAGTTTGGTTGTTGTTATAATAATTGGGTTTTGAGACCAATCTGTAATAATTTTATGACATTTGGGGCTATAGTATCAGTTACATTCGGTTTTATATCTTTGTCCAATTGATTGAATGCTGTAAGTAGTGGAAATCAATTTTATTTGCTTTCAATCCTAGTTTGGGATCTTTCAGTGGTATCAGAGCCATGCATCTTGCCAGCCTATAGGGGTAATTTCAGGGTCAATTTGATTATCATTATGGCTCTAAAAGGGGTCAAAGATTTGGAAGAAAGCATGCACAATGCAAAGAAGAAAATAGATAATCCATGTCAGCAAGCAGAGGACATTCTAAAAACTTTGGAGGAGTTGGAAACTTATTTAAGCAAGGTTGATCAGTCAAATTCTTATGAGATGCAAACAACGCTATCTCCAGCGCTTGGTTCATTGGTGAAGCCCCGTTTATTGAGACATCGTGATGAGGTGTTAAGACTTGCAGCTCTCTCTTGCATTAGTGAAATCATGAGGATCATAGCTGGCTTTGATTTTAATGATGATCAGATTATGAGAGAGGTACTTCATGCCATGGTAAAAAGCTTCAAAAAGTTGGATGACATTAGAGACCCTCATTTCTCTAAGAGGGCAAGATTACTTGAAATATTTGCAAGGTATGGATTTGAAAACCTTATGATGTTAGTAGGTTGTATTGGTGACATTCGCAGGATGTTTAAAATATTTTGGACTATTTTAGATGATTTTCATTCCAGTGATGTATTAGCATCAATGCACTCTATCATGTTCACAATCTTGTTCGAGGAGGAGGATAAAATTTCTAAACTTTTGGCAGAAGATTTATGGTATGTCTGGACAAAAGGGAAAAATGTCTCACCTAGAGCTTGTAAGTGGTTAAAGAGTTTAATTAATAGGCCTAAGGATTGTAGTGCTTTCCCTATGACATGCAGCAACTTGCATGATAAGTTTGACAGTCACGCTGATCCAGTACAGGGAGATATTAACACCTCTTCAGGTAATGATTTATCTGCATTATCTTCACAGGTAGGACTAGTGGAGGATGTTGTGGATGAGCTTTGTCTTAAGGTGAGTTTAACTCAGGAGTTAGACAGTGAGGATAAGTCTGATGCTTGCATTCAGAGTGTGGAGGTGTACTCAGATGTTAGTACACTGAGTGTTGGTGATGAGTATGTTTCTATAGCTGCTTATGAGGAGCATGTGGTTGAGGCTCACACACATATTCAGGACTTGGGAGTACCTGATTCTGAGGAGTTTGGGATACCAGTGGAGTCGAGTCTCCAAATTGATTCTTCTCACACATTTGACAGTGTGGTACAGTTGGTTGTGCCACCATTACAGAGGAAACAGTTATGGGATGGATTAACACCATCTTTTGTAGATGGAATTTGCAGTTACCAATTACACAGCCTAAAGTATCGACGCATCCAGGGCAGTTGTGAGTTCAGAGATGGGTTGAGTTGTGTTCGCCAATTTGATTATGGGTTCCTCTTTGTTTTACTTCTGATGATATTGCAGGGACTTACATTGATTTACAGCAGTGCAGAGCATAACTACATTTGGGATCCAGGAGGATCGAGTGGTTCATTGTTCTGAGATTGCTTGGGGACAAGCAATCTCTAGGAAGGGAGGACTGTAATGTCCCCAATTTTCTATTAAAATGGTTTAATTAATTAATTAAATTATTATGGAAATAAAGTTGACTTCTTCTAGAAGTTTCCTGAAAGGCTTTAAAAGAAGGGGAAGGCAAATGATTTGGATATCTATCTAATATCTTCTTTTGCAAAATTATTCTGAGAAGCTTGAATCGGTGATTCAGCTGGAATCTCTGAGGACGAAACCCTTCAGTAGATTGGCAAGGAGTTGGACGAAAACCCAGTGCTTTGTCAGAGGTGGATTCGAGACGGAATCCAGATTGTGCATATTGGTCAGTTTGGGAGCTTCAGAGGCCATTCACAGAGTATACCAGGGTTCAGCCTATGCAAATGGGTTCCAGGTATTTATTCATTGTTTAGGTTCCAGATTTATATATTTTATTTGCATATCAGGTTCGGGTACAGAAATCCGTACGGATAGATAGATCGGCACCAGGCCATACCAACAGGGTCAGAGAAAGAAAAGGGCACAGTTTGGCTGCAGGGTTATACAGAGACCGGCATCGGCATATAGGCCGACATCGGCCGATTATCTACCGACGCCGGCAATCAGGGAGTCAGACGCAGGCAGAGGTCGCCCTCAGACGACCGACGGCGGCAGGGTATCGACCGACGTCGGCATCCTCAGAGACCGACGTCGGCGACTGTGTTTTCTGGACACAGCAGGCCGAGAGCACGCAATCCCATGTTTTTTATTTCCAGTTTGGTTGTTGTTATAATAATTGGGTTTTGAGACCAATCTGTAATAATTTTATGACATTTGGGGCTATAGTATCAGTTACATTCAGTTTTATATCTTTGTCCAATTGATTGAATGCTGTAAGTAGTGGAAATCAATTTTATTTGCTTTCAATCCTAGTTTGGGATCTTTCATAACTTTAGTTTATGATTCTTCTTCTTAAATAATTTTGTTTCTTCCAACGTGCAAATAAGTTCTTCTTCAAGGTTCACTTCACCTTCTTCCATGTCTTCATCTTCCTCCAAATTATCTTTGCTGGTGGTGGCATTTTCTTCTGTAGCCATGAGCAGAATCTCTTCATTATCATTCTCAATATCACTTTCTTTGTTTTCTTCAGATGAGCTGCTATAGCTCTTGGAGTATAGGCTTTTCTTTTGTTTCTCAAATCTTTGCTTGTCTTTGCTCGGCTTGAATCCCTTTTTGTACTTTGATTTGTTTCTCTCATTATCGCTATTTCCTTTAATTGGACATTTGGCTGCAAAATGACTAATTTTACCACAATTAAAGCATTTAAATGGTAACTTTCCTTTATATTTGCCCGATCCTTTCTTTAACTTCCAAATGAATAGAGCTTCATTTTCATCTTCTTCACTACTTGAATTTTCACTTGATTCTGGTTCTTTAATCTTCTCTTTCTTAGAGACCTTGAATGATGCTTCTTTCTTTGACTGACTCTCAGATTTGGTTCTCATTTCATAGGCCGTAATAATTCCATGGAGCTCATCCATTTTCATTGTTTCTAAATCCTTCATTTCTTCAATGGCAGAGACCTTCGCATCAAATCTCAATGGTAGGGATCTCAAGACTTTATAAATGATCACAGATTCTTCAATTTTCTCTCTGAGTCCTCGAATGACATTAACAATCTCATCAACACGAAGAAGATACCCAACAATGTTTTCATCATTCTTCATTTTTAAAATTTCAAACTGCCTCTGGTGGGTTTAGAGTTTTGCTTTTCTAACCTTACTATCACCTTCATAAATAGTGTTGAGTTTATACCAAATATCTTTTATAGATTCACAATGCGTAACCTTAACAAACTCATTTACTGAAAGCCCGCATAAGATTACATTCATAGCTTTCGCATTGTTCTCACTGGCCTTTTTTTTGGTGGCATCTGTTGGTACAATTTGTGGCATTGTGTATCCTATTACCATTGCTTGCCAAATATCAAAACCTAGGGCCATTAAGTAAGTCTGCATTCTTATGCTCCAAAATGCGTAATTCATTCCATTGAACAAAGGAGCCTTGTTAGTGGAGAAACCATCTAGCACTTGAGATCCTGCCATATGTGCTTTCTAAGATCTACTTTCTAGCAGTTGTGTTAACACCAAAGGAACCGGCTCTGATACCAATTATTAAGCACAAGCTTATACTAAGAGGGGGGGTGAATCAATACAAGATATTTTTTTTGCTTTCGACTATTAATCTTAAATCCAAAACCTCAAATACTCCACAATTAATATATTCAAAGCAATCAAAGAATACAATACAAAAACACACAATGTAAATAGACACAGATTTGCGTGGAAACCCTTTCAGGAGAAAATCACAAAGAAATTATCTTAATATAAATATTCGTAGACACCAACCTACTGGAGCACCAACCCCAAAAACAATTTTGTAGGCACCAACCTACAGGAGCACCAACTCAACAAGAGACACCAATCTCTTCAAAATGAAGGCACCAACTTTCTCAGAAAAAATCAATCTTCTATCTCAAATTTGTTGTAAAAACAACAGATGATAGAACACTTGCTTTATCTCCTTTAGATTCGATCTACACTTGAGTGTTTTCGCTGCTATACTCTTCCTTATACATGCTGATTTTTTCTTTTTAATATTCTCACAAAAATTTGCCTTTAAAAAATTCTGCTCTTCTTTTATATATCTTCCACTTTTGAATCTACAAATTTTGCCATTCGTTATGCACTTATTTATAACCCACGGAAAGCCACAAATTAAGGTCGTGACTCTTCAAGTGAAAAGGTCCTTTCGAATGGTCACAACTTTTCCTAATAGGTTGGCCAAGGCTGACAATTTCGTCAATAATTTCATTCACTTTCGTCGACATTTCCGTTCGCTTCCGTCGACATTTCCGTTCACTTCTGGCAATCAATTCGTTTGACATCAATGACAATATTCCAACAATCAACAATTCCATTCACTTTCGGCAACAATTCCGTTCACTTCTATCGACATTTTCGTTCACCTCTGGCAATTAATTCATATGACGTTAATGACAATATTCCAACAACCTCAATAGTTAACCAAACTTAATTCATCTCAAGTCAAATTATTATTATTTAAATGACATTCTGAACCAATTAGATTGAAAAATTACTCAAATTACATAAATCACAAAAAAAAACATATCATAGTTAATTAGTTAATAAAAAAAATCAAATGGTTAAATAGAAAATCTGTAATAATTGAATAGATTCTTAATTATGTAAATTCATATAAACCACATTGCCAAAATTTGAAAGTATTAACATCAATGCAAGTAAATATCAGGAATACAAACTATACTCGATTACTGCAAACATTATCCCAAATATTAATTACAAATGGCAATGTTGGCTACCCTCACATTTGAAACAACTTCAAATTTTATTGAAAACATGAAGTGAAATGTTTGGTTTTTGTTGGTTTTTGGCTTTTATTTTTAATTTTTTTTTTTTTTTTTTTTTTTTTAATAAATTAGGATTTCAATAATTAGTTTTAGGCCATTAAAACACTTCAAATTTTCTAGAAGTCACATTCTAACAAGTATTTTTTGTCCACTAAAATGCCTGGAATTTCATGTCTCTAGTTTACGATGAAGAAGTGGGCGTTGGCATTCCCCTAGATTAATATGTGTGCTCTTAAAAATAAAATTGAGTAAAATGACTCAAATTTCAGCACCCACATTTGTCTATGAGAATGCTCTCCTTTTTAGGTATGAGAAAAATATGGAATTATTAATGTTTAAAATGATTATAATTCAGGGGTATGGAAGAAAGATTTAAAAGTATATTTTGTGTTTTATTTTTAGTTTCTAAATTTGCATTTCAGTAGCTAGTTTTGGGCCATTAAAACACCTCCATGTTTTTGGAAGTTGTGTTTTAACAAGTATTTTTTACTCATTAAAATGTTTGAATTTTTTTTTTAAGAAGTCAATGATGATAATGTGGGCTATGACATTTCCTAGATAATTCAATGTTTTATTTTCAATCAATTTTAATTTAATTTAATTTAATTTTTTTTGTTTGTTGTTTTTATAGTTATATAAATTTATGTTTTAAGAAAGATTGAAAGTATAATCAAATATCTTGTACTTAAAAATAACCTTAAAGTTGTGTAAATAACAAGTAGAATGTGGTGGTGACATGTCATTATAAAATAATTTAAATGTCAAAAATTATATGGTTGAATATCTTCTACTTTTTCAGAGTTATAATTTTATTTACATTATGGAAATCTAGAAATTCATCTATTTTTAACAATCAAGATCTATCTTTATATATTTTTGTTAATGACAAGGTGATTGTTATCTCTTCAACTCTTATGCAAATCCAAGCTTAAGCGAAAAAGGTGGTGCTCAAGTTTCAATTATTTTAGAAACTACTCAACTAATAGGTGAGAGCTTCCTGCACTATGAGTCGCATCATGCTAGACCAACCACCTCATGGTTCCCCACTTCGGATACCTAGGGACTGGTGGAGCTACTCTCACAAATGCAACTACTCCCTTCGTCCTCTTTAGTAAAGCATTAGAGAGACGAGGCAGGTTCCTGAGTCCACCACTGTCATGCAGGGAGTCCATTACTAGACTATCATGATGGAGCTTGCCTATGTAGGGGTGGTCCGATTGGTAGTTATGCTCGGATACCCTCTGGTTGGTGCATTACTTTTTCATTGACCCCTCTAAATCTACTCTGGATGGTTGGGTGGTGCTCCTTTAGTTGAGCTTTTTGCTTGAAGCACCCAACCTCTTAAGGATGTTTTGTTTGTACCTCCGTTTAGGACTACAACTTGTGCTTAATGCTATGAATTATTTATGTTCTTTTTATGTAATCTTGTTGACTAGGTTTTTGTAAGTGACTGATATTTTTTTATTTTTGAACTATATATTTTTCTACGAATAGAGAGTTTAGACAAATATATCAATCAACCATTTTATTGTTATAACCATCCTTATGATATTATTATTTTTTAATTAATAATAATTATATCTTTGCATTAGAATAATAAACATTTCAATATTTTAAAATATGTGACATATGTTAACTCATACGAATTCTTTCACTATTATATGATTGACCTCCATGTATTAAGTAGGTAGTTCAATTCTTATAATTCTTCTCTTTCCATTGATTCCTTCAATTTTCTGGAGGGGTATTTACAGAAGGGATATTTAATTAAAGGAGATTTTGTAATGCGAGGTTTCTTATAGATGGAACCAAATAGATAAGTTTAATTATTACCCCTAAAAAAGAAAATTATTGGCATTAAAATCTGACACTTAGAAGTGCAGATCGTTTCTATACATTCCAAACAATAGATTGAGATAATAATAAAACTTTTATCTTCAATTATTGATAAAACAGGTAAAAATAACCTTCCATATCCCTTGAAAGCAAGCCATGAGGAATACCAGTACATATAAAATCCAGACTACCAATAACCACACAGAAACAATACCTACATACATTTTGAAAGTAGTTAAACCAGAATTGTTGAGAGATTAAAGTCTGCTAGATCTGGAAGAGGTCTGCCTGGGCAAGACCTGTACTTGTATTCCCAGCGACTTGTAAATCTCCACAATCATCTTTTCATTCAAATCTTCAGCACCAGTCTTTCTTTCTCCATTTTGCTCGCCCATGTTTTTGTATTTTCGTCTCTGCTGTAACTTCTTCACAAGCGTGGAAAATCCAGTGCTATCACAACTGCCAGCCATAAAAAACTATTTTCTGTGCTAATGTTTTGAAAGTTTTGAACAGTTTTGAACAGGTCTTTCCAATTTTTAAACTCTGTACTATAAGGTCTCTTCCTTACCTTCCAATTTATAAACTCTGAATTTAATTTGTAAATTTCGTTTAAGTCTCTTTTTTATCTTCCAATTTTTAAACTTAATTCTATAAAATCATCTAACTTCCAATTTTCAAACTTTGTTCTATAAAATCCCTACTAATTTTTAAATTAAAAGTTATAAAGTCTTTTATCTTTAACATATTTTCTCAACTTTTTTTAATTTAAAAATAATTTTAATTTATAAAAAATTCAATATTTATATTAATTTTCTTTAATAATTTAAATTTTAATGTAAACTTTTCATATTTTATTCTTACTAAAATTTCAATTTCAATAAATATAATTTATATTGTATCTAAATGGAAAGGAATGATATTAAAGGCTTTGGTTGCTCAAAGTTTGAATGGATTTATTAATTTTTTTTAAAGGATAAGTTATTCTCTATTTAGTCAATTTAAATATAAAATATAAAATGTTTGACAATTTAAATTTTTATTTTTTAACCATTATTATTAATTCAACTTTTTATTATATATATTGAAAAAATATTTAAAATTTGTTTTTAAAATATTTAAAAAAATAGTTTTAAATATTAATTGATCATCTATCACATTTAAATTTTAAATGCAATTAACCAAATTAAAATATTAAAACTAAAGTAAATAAACACATAATTAAATTATCTCTCAAATGATAAAATAAAAGCAATTAAATATGTGATTAAATTATTACCAATTTTATTTATTTTGAAATTGTATTTAACTTTAAAATTATAATTTAATATATAATATTTTTATTTTAAAAATATTTATATATTTTTTAATTAAAAACAAAATTTAATTAAAATGCAAACCACAGCTTGCTGACACGAATAAGCTTCTTACGGTCTAGTTTAAAAAATACCACTTTAAAGTCACACAAATAACCTCTTTTATAGAGTGTCCTATCTGATAATTTATACCTGCCTCTTTTTACGATCTTTAAACATATTTCACCATGTAGCATCCATATTAACATGTTTGCTGCATAAAACCCCATCAAATTCATGTGAATTCCATCCTCACCAATGACAACTGATATGGTGAAAATTTCACATTGGCTATCATCTATTTAATTTTCAGTGTTGTCATAAATTCATTACTTAGACTGGCCAAGTGATGTGCATATCGATGTGGCCTGCCCCTACATTTGAAATCATTTTAAATTTTAGTGAAAGCATGAAATGCAATGTTTGGTTTTGGCATACATCTTGTGTTTTCGTTGCTATTTTCATATCTATTTCCGTTGCTATTTGTATCCATGGTTTTGTTTTTTTTAGATTTTTTTCAAATTTTCAGTCTATAAATTTACATCTCAATAATTGGTTTTGTGCCACTAAAATACCTAAAATTTCACCTGTCTCCAGTTAACAATTGATGATGTGGGTATTTAATTTTTTCTTGACATATATGATTGGTTTGTGTGCTTCTAAGGATAAAGCTAAGTAAAACACCTTGAATTTCAGCTCACCACATTTTTTATGAGAACATTTTGCTCCTTAGATATGGGAAAAATCGATATTTTTTAATGTTTAAATTGATTGTCATTCAAGGTTATAGGATAAAGCTATACAAGTATATTCAGATTGTTTCATTTCTTAAGAAATATTTTCAGGTTTTATTCTTTAGTATAATTTAGGGGTTTTATTCTACTTTTTATCGTTGAAGAAATTTGGGAGCTTTTATTTTAGATTTTATTTTTCATAAATTATAATTGAATTCAACTATATTTTTTTGTTGTTTTCAAAATTATATATTTTTAGGTTTAAATTATGTACAAAATTTAGGGCCAAAACCAATTGAGACTAACCCAAAATTGGCATGCCTTGTCTTACGAAAAAATGATCCTCAAAGTGCCATATCTTGTGAAAATATGGAAAGTATAATTGAATATTTTATGCCTCAAAATAACCTTAAAGTCATGTAAATAGCTTCTAATGGCAAGGTGATGTGGCATTACAAAAGAAATTCAATTGTAGAACCATTGCAGAGAATAATATTTTTGTTTAATAAATTTATGCTACTTTAACCCTGAATAAAACCCCTAAATTGTATCCCAAATTTGAGAGAAAATCCCACAATAAATCACTGAAGATAATCCCTAAAATTTATTTTGGAATAAAATCTCTAAAATTTATTTGAGAATAAAAACCAAAATAAAATCCTTAAAATTTAACACTCAACATCTTCGCCATATAACATCCACATTAACATTATTATTACGTCAAATCCCTACCAACTTTATGTAAATTATATACTTTAAAGTTCTAAAATTTGTTTGAAAATAAAACCTAGAATAACCTGCCACATCAAAAACCCCACTATTTCACCTAAATTCCAAAATTTAAACCCCTGCATTTTATTCAACATTAAAACCCAAATTAAAACTCCTAAAAATGGTTGATGTTAAATTTAACACCTATTTGACCACAACAAGACAATTCTCCTTCTTACTTTGGGAAGGGGTTTTTCATTGCCCGTATACTAATGCCAACCAAATTTATGATCATAGAAAGAGGTAGTGAGAAATGGTCAAATATGATGCTATATAAACTAAGTTATTTATGTGATTTTAAGGTATTTTAAAACAAAACACATAAAATGAAATATAAATGGAAATAATTTGGTAGAACATAGAGAAATTGTGTTATAATTACAAACAATAAATATGTTTCAACATTTTATTTTATGAATTTATAACATCTTAAATGAATTTTTGGGGAATTCCAAGCCAAATATGAATAATAATCATGGATTAAAACATATGTATATTCATAAATATTATTAGAGATTTGGCAACTCAATTTTGATCTATCTTTGGCATACATGACGTGTGTACAAATTTGACTCTTGTAAAAATAGTCGGACATTGGCGGTTACCAATAATGTTCCAAAATCCTTAACAATTATTTTTAAAATTAAAATATATACCTTAGGTCAACTTATGCACATTTGACATATTTGTTATGGGGGTAAACTCTATACTTTCATATAAATACAAGACAAGGCTAAGGTCTTATTCACTTGGTCACTACTTGACGATTGTGTTAAAAAAATAGTTGCACATAGAGAAATCAATATGCACACCATTGAATCATTATCCAAAATCATAAAAATATATAAAATCCATAAAAGGGACAATCCTATAAGCTGAGCCCAAAAAATAATGCAAGGTTAAACTTTCATGTTGTCTAGTGTCAAAAACTGAAGAGTTTGGTGGTAGTAGAATACAAAGTGTAAAATCACAAAGTTTTGTATAAATGAGAAAGGTGTAGTGTATAGTACCTTGTGTGTAATTCAACATGTGATTGAATATAAAAATATTATAGAATACCAAAAAAATTCTTTGAGATGGAAGTAAAAAGTCAAGAATATGAAGTGACAAATTCCATCTTAGTACTCTAAATACTTGTATTGTAAAGAAGAAATAGTTTCAATTTGTGAGATAATAATATAGAGGTAATTTGATGGTTACATTGAACATTTTATGTGTTGTTATGTATGCATAAGTTTCTGTATTCTATTTTAATTTTTGTGTTTAATAAAATGAAGATGTATAATATTAGGTAAAACTTTATTTAACTGAATAGACATTAACTATGAATGATTCTAATTTCTTTATATCTTGTCTGAATATTTTGAACCTTGTTGTCCCCTAAATTTAAAGAATGAAAATTGGGCACCCCATTTAAATTTATTGAAAATATTTGAAAATTAAAAAAGAAGAGTGTTTTTGATAAATACTTTGTTTATTTTTAACTTCTCTTTGGTCGGGGTTCCATAACTACAATGTAGCTATCAAGCCCTTGTTTCACTAAAATTTTACTTATTTTTTTTAGAAAGAAAGTTGTAAAACTTGAAAGAAGGGTGAGGTTAGTAGAACCTGATGTGTTGTTCACATGTGAATTAGATGATTGTGGACACTCTTCTTTATCTTGGGAGGATGACCTGCAGATAAGAGAGAAGCAAAAGAAGAATGGATTAGTGATATAGTAGGGTGGATTGCTTAGTGTAAGCTAGATCTAAGAATCACAAGCTTCTTTGGAGGCTATCAATCCACCTTTGAGACAAGTTAATGTTAAGAAACTTGATGATAAGAAAGACTACATAACGTAATGAAAGTACTTAATCAAAATGAAATAAATAATTTTCAAGAAATAATGCATTTTATCAAAATAATATTAAGAGAAATGCTAGACTATCAAGGTATGGTTCAGGTGTGGCCAAGTTATTTTTTTAGTTAAAAGGATTTACACAGTGACTATCAACAGTCACTAGAAAAAACTGGTGGTCAAGGCTGACCATCGATGATAGACTGGTGATTGTTGGTGGTCAAGGCTGATCATCAATGATCACTATGGGTTTTTGAAAGATTTGCTTCAGGTAGAGAAGGGGTTATGGGTAAGTTTTATAAGGGTTTCATAAGGTATTTTGAACTTAGTGGTTGGTCATGAGGACAAAGGTAAGGTCTTAAAGGTATCACAACATGGATATGACACTCAAAAATGGTTGAGAGTGGTTAGAGGGTGCTTGATGGAGAGAAGGGTGCTTGGAGTTGCAAAATTCCAACACCAGAGAGGTTGTGGGGAGAGGTGAAAGTAGATACAGTCTCTAAACTTATTGAAACCAAATAACTAAACTCAGAATAGGATTAAGATACATAGATTTGTGTATCTTGATGGCTTGGAGAAGACCTAGAGCTATGTGGGTAGAGTGATGGTATCCAAATCCTTTGTCTGGAGATGTTGAAATGTCAAACAAGTCTCTATTCGATTATGATTTAGTTGGGAAGATTTTGGATTTGCCTGGGAGTCAGAATCTCCCACACTAGAATTCCTTTGAATTCATTTCACCTTTTTCTTCACCTCCTCATATATGGCAAATGGGAATTGAAACCAAAGAATTTAACAAATAGTTTAGGAAGCAGTCTAACATGTATTTAATCATGTGATCGATAGAATAAAATTAGATAG
Source organism: Torreya grandis (assembly GCA_037957365.1). NCBI lineage: Eukaryota > Viridiplantae > Streptophyta > Pinopsida > Cupressales > Taxaceae > Torreya > Torreya grandis. Next base: position 588,194 of record JARHVA010007245.1, on the reverse strand, counting down.
TTGATAATCAATGAGTGAGTTGAAGTTAACTCCTTTAATCATGTGGTCCTGAGGTAGAGTTTTTAGTTGTGTTAGGTAACTATTGGTGATTGAGGTTCAACCATCAGTGGTCAAGGGTAAACCATCAATGGTTGAGGGGATAGTCAAAATTGGCTAAATTTAGCCAATTCCACTAATTATTGGTGGTTAAGGCACTGGGAAATAGTTTGAGGGTATTTAAAGGGGCATGGGGATGTGTGAGGAATAAGTCTAGGTGGTTTAAAGGTTAATTCAATATCTAGAGCCATAGTGTATACTTTTCTAGTGTCTACATTTTACCCCCTTTTTTATGCAATTTGTATTAACAAGCTACAAAACAAAATTGGAAGGTTGGTAAAAGGTTGGATGCCCCAAGTATGGGAGGAGTTATTCCCCCTCAAATTAGGAATCGATGAGGTGAAACATAGTTTATGGTAGTTTTATAAGTGGATAAGTTTTTGATAAAATGGGTGGTAGGTGACAAAGTTGGTTGATTGGCTGGGCATGTAAGCACAAACAAGCACAGAGAATGAGATTAAGTGTGATATCAAAAATCATGCATATAATAGGTTACCATAGTTGAGGTAGGTTGGTAAAATAGGTTGGGATTAGAAGGATAGGTGATAGGGTAACTAGGCCAAAGTATTAGGCATAGCTAATATGGGTTACTCTATAAACTCAAGTCTCCTAGGTAACATCGATGTAATCACAAGTATCCAAAGTTGGATGTGATCTTGAGAGTACAAAATGGTCATAGGTGTTGGGACCGCAAAGGGTCATGCTTTGAGGTAAATAAATGGTTGGTGAACAACAAAGGGTGGCGTAAGTTCATAAAATATGGCAAGGTAGTCGATGTGATCAAAATGACCAAGGCAAGGTTATAAAAAAAAATGTGAAAGGTGGGATAAAATGACCAAGGTGAGGTTATGTGATTGGTTGGTGGGTTGGTGGAGAATAAGGTGCTCTCCAATGGGTGGTTGTTTGATTGGTGGAGAATGAGGTGCTATTTAACAATATGCCAAAATAACCAAGGCAAGGTGATATGGTTGGTTTGTTGGTGGAGAATAAGGTGCTCTCTATTGGGTGTATGTTTGTGGCAATGTTATTGGGTTAAGAAAGTTTGGTTGGGTAGTGTTCAAATTGGTGGTTTAATTTGGTGTACCTCTTAGTTTAGTAAAAGGGACCCATTATGGTGAAATGGTGCAAAGTTGGTAGTTAAAGTTCAAAGATGCAAGAATGGAAGACAAATGCCTTTTAAAATATTCATGAAAGTAGAAGTAGGAGTCATAATTCTCCTAATTGGAAAAGACAATAAGGGTAAGATGGGAGGGCTTATGATAATAAGCCCCTGTCATACTTTGCATTATTGTTAGTTCGTATATTAAAATAAGTGGCTTGATCACGTTGTGTCAAGTAAGCTCAAAATCCCTTGATTTGAAGATATGGTAAAAGGGGGATAGACAAAAATAGGTAGATAGGTGGTGTAGCCTTCATGTGGGGATGGATTACCCCTTCTGTAAGTGACCTAAGAACTTTTATAGAAAAGTATATGCTCTATGTTAGGTGTAGACTGATCGATGTGAGAAGTCTACTTTGGTTGTTGTAAATTCTAATTGTATCATTGGGATTACTTTTAAGTTTTTGGCTTTTGAATTTTTATATAGGGTCTCTTGATTATTATGGTTTTTTACAAGGTTTGGGAAGCTGATCGATGCAGGAAGCTTTCAAGTGTTTTTTTACTTTAACAAAATTTTGGTTTATCCATCCTTCAATGGAGTGGTCTAAGCTTTGGATTTGTTTAGGTTGATAATTGTCATTCAAGGGATAAATCTACCTTTTAAATTAATTTTGATGGTTTTGGGCAGTTGTCCTTCAAGGTAGAAATTTGCAAGTTTTTTATTTTTGACCCAAGTGATATTTTGGTATCCCAAATTGATTTTTAATGCTAGTTGTAGGCATGAACTAGTCTATATAGCACAAGTCTTTCCTTTATGGAGGAAAAACCATACCAAAAGAAGGTTATGATGGATGAAAGAGGTTTAAGTGACAACGACCATGGAGATCCATCCTATAAAGGGGTAGAAAGTACCATGAGAATCATGTCATGAGTAGAGCCAGGGTATCCATGCTTAGGATTAGGTTAAGCTTGTGATGGATAATCACATGATCCTGCGTTAATTAGTTGTCCTTAAAATAAGGAGATGAAGGTTGTTGAAAAAAAGGGATGAGCTTAAGTTAGACACAAGATGAATAAGAACTTGTTTTAACAAAAGAATAGATGTGAATGCAAAGCATTTGAGGGGTTCAAGCTAGCTATGGCTTAGACCCATACTTGTGTAAATGGTTTAAGCCAATAAGGAGAGAAGATGTCCCCAAATTAATTTTCAAAACTTGATTAGACATGGAAAAGGATGTTGGATTGATAGAGGAGAAAAGGCAAGGTTGGTTAGGTGAAAGTTGTTTAAACTTTGGTTAGCGATAATGTTGTTTGGTAGGCATTAGTTAGGTAGTGAAAAGGCAAGGTTTTTCATAAGGTTATAATTATGATAATGATTTATGGTGGTTAGTAGTTGACTGAAAATGGTTCATAAAATATTTGTGATGGTTGAGATATGAAAGGTAAAATAGGTTTAAGGGAAGATTAGTGATGATTCAATAGTGATTACTGCTAGTCAGGGTTTTAAGCAAAAGAGGCTTAAAAGGTGTGGTTGATGTTGAAGGCTTGCTTAGGTTTGAGGTTAAAGGTTGAGTTAAGGTTAAGGTTGGATTGATAGGCTTGATAACGTTGGTAAGGTAGGTTTGTTGTGTGTTAGGCTAGGTGTAGGTTGAGGTAAAAATACTAAGGGTTGGTTTGGTTATTTGCTTAAGGTAAGGTTTTAGGTTGACATATGGATAAAACCTCTTAGAGGGAGAAATCCCCTAGTTTTCTCCTTCCATAGATAGTTGAGGAGGGAAATTATTCTAAGGTGAAGGTTTTTGGTTAGTAAGGAGGGTTCAGGATGGGCAAAGATAGCTTCATCTACCTCCAAAGGGTTGTTAATTATTAGTGGGTGAGGAAGTTAAGTCATAGGCGATGCTTTAGGTGGGATTTCCCCTATGACACTAAGGTGACAAAAACATTATTAGGATAGATTTTGGTAGGTTTGAGGTATAGAAATGATGTAGGAAACATCATCTTTGAATAAAGGTTGGTTGGATAAGAGTGTCAGATTGTCCTAATGAGGGAGCTTAGGTGAGGTATGGATAAGTTAGATAAAAGGGTGGTCAAGATTTAATAAACCTTGAATGAAGGGTTGATTTTGGTTTGGGTTAATAAATAAGTTATTTGGGTTTGGGTTGAGATTTGGGTTGATAGTGGTTTATTGATTTGGTTTAGGTGTTGGTTTGATTGGTTTAGGGAGGTAGGATGGGTGGTTGATTTGGTTTGTTGGCTAGGTTTGCTTATTTTTTTAGTGTGATTGGTGAGGTAAGGTGACAAAGATTTGGCCATATTCAAAAGGGAATCAAACCAAATACAATGTCATTAGGTAGATGAAAATGAACAAATTATAAAGGAAATTGATGGGTTTTGTTTTAGTTGAGGTCGGGGTTGGGTTGGTGTGAGGCGAGGTTGGGTTAATTACAAGTGATGTGTTTAAAATTTGGGTTATCTCCACTAAAAGGGTAGGTGAAATAGGTAGGTTAGGTTGGGTTGATGTTTTCTCGACTAAAATAAGAAGTGGTAAGGGTAAGGTAGCTTTGATTTGTTCCACCAAAGGGGTAGGTGGAATAGGTATGGTTGTTGGGAATGATTCCATTGTTTGAAGAAGTGGAAGAGGTAGGTTGGTTGGAGGTTGAACCACTAAAAGGGGAAGTGGAATATGTACGTAAGTTGGAGGTTGATCCACTAAAAGGGTAAGTGGAAGAGGTAGGTTGGTTTGAGGTTGATCCACTAAAATGGGAAGTGAAAGAGGTAGGTAGGTTGAAAGTTCATCCACTGAAAGGGGAGTGGAATAGGTAGGTTGGTTTTCTTAATTGTGGTCTTAAATGAAATTTGATAAGGTTCCACTTGGTCAAAAAGTGGTTAGGTTAAGGTTGATTCTTCCTTAGTGATGATTTCAAAAGGAAGTTGAAAAGGTTGCACTTTGTCAAAAAGTAGATTATTTGGGGTTTCAATTATGGTTTCTTTAGCTATGGTTCACTAAGGACAAAATTTAATAAAGATACCTAATTATGTTGAGGGATTTGTTTATGGTTTTGTACAACAATGGGTGTAGAAAGAGGTTCAATGATGGATTGCCTAAATACATTCAAGGCTAGGTTGTGGGGAACATAGAGACTATCATTTGGGACTTCATTTTGATCGATAAGGTTTTGGATGATCATCTTAAAAGATCCACATCTATCTACCATAAAATCAATTCTCTATAAAACAAATTGGTTTTGAAAGAGAACAATTGATGGGTTTGATTGGAGAAATTATAATGACATAAGCCTTGAAGAGTTTGTCAAGGATTAAGGCATATGATTCTTCCAATAAGGTATATTTCCTAGGAAGATGGTACACCAATGGTTCTTGAGGTTGCAAGCTAATTGGTTGATTTGATGAAGTTGGTTGGTTAAATAAGTTTGATTAATTTGGTAGGTTGGGTATGTTTGATAATATTGGTGGGTTTGAAAGGTTTGGTTGGTAGTCATTGGTTTGATTTGGGGAGGTTGGTATGGTTGATAAGGTGGGTAAGGTTGATAAGGTTGTTAAGGTAGGTTTATAGTTGATTTAATTTGATGAGGTTGGTCTAGTAGATAAGGTGATTAAGGTCGATATGGTTGTTAATGTGGGTTGATAGTTGCTGGTTTGATTTGATGAGGTTGGTATGGTTGATAAGGTGTGTAAGCTTGATAAGGTAGGTTGATTTTGTAAGGTTGATAATGTCGGTAAGGTAGGTTGGTTTAAAATGTTTGGTTGATGGTTAAGGGGATTGACCATGTCTTGGTTATAAGATAAATAGGGATGCCATAAGGGGGTTTCAATTATTCATATGATGGTTGGGGTAGATAATTGAATGCTTTATAAGGCTGAGGTAGTTGATATAATGGTTGAGGTAGGTAGGTCAACGATTGGTGAAGTTGAGGTAGTTGTAGTTGAGGTTTGTTATGATAATTATCAAATAGGTGTTGATAGGTTATTGGTTGGTTATGATGATGATCAAATGGTTGAGAGGTTGTTGGTTGGTTCTAGATGAGGTTAGGTTGATTTTAGGTAAGGTTAGGTTGGTTGTAGGTGAGATTGGGTTGGTTATAGGTAAGGTTTGGTTGGTTATAGTTAAGGTTGATTTGATCATATGTAAGGTTGGGTTGATTTTTGGTAAGGTTGGGTTGGTTATAGCTAAGGTTGGGTTGGTCATAGGTAAGGCTAGGTTGATTGTTTGTAAGGTTGGGTTAGTTATAGGTAAGGCTGGGTTGGTTATAGGTAAGGTTGGGTTGGTCATAAGTGAGGTTGGGAGCACAAGTGGCTTGTGATGCAAGGTAAAACCTTAAGGCAAGAGGGTTATCTTCTAGGAGTCTAACAAAGTTAGGATCTTATAAAGGAAATATAGGGGGGCTCCCCATTGAACAAGGCAACAAAGATGAGGTGGGTGAAGGCAAGGTGGTGGAATATTTACAAAGGGTGTTAGATTCCTCACAACTCAAACAAAGAGAAGACAAAAAAAAGTGAAAGAAGATAAAACACACACTAAAGAACATTAAGTCCTAATTTTCTTTTTGTCTCTCTTGTGGCTTATGCCTTAATTTTTAAAGAAATATGTGACCTAACTTGGTTTTTAGAGTGGGTACTAGAAAATAAATATATGGTTGGTTTTAGGTAGTTTAGGCTCTCAAAGGAGTATATTTTGGAAATCAATTTGTGGCTTGATGTTGGGGCATACCAACACACTTCTCAAATTACAACGTTAAGGGTGTCAAGTGCTTAGCAAAGATATACCAATTGCCAGATATTATACTCAACTAGAAAAATGAGTTTTGGTTTCTCCTTTGGTAATGATGTTCAAGTGGGATGGCCAATGGGTGAAGATTACCACTAGGAGATGAAACCCTATTTAGGCCTTATGTCAAGTGTTATGATATTTGATTTGGTATAAGTGGTTTGGTCTGTGTGTACAAAGAAGTGAGGTTACAATTAATTTAATTGATTAATTAAGTTATGTGAGATAATTATGTAAGCAAAGAATGTATGAAAGATTAATTTTATACTCAAAAGAAATGTTTATTTCATTTAAATGAGCATAAAATAAGAAGAAAAATAACCTAGATGCAACTAGGTCACAATAGGCATGCCAAAATGTTTCACTAAAAGTTTGCTTATTTTATTTACAAATAAAGTTATAAAACTTGAAACAAGGGTGAGGTTAGTACAACCTGATATGTTGTGTACATGTGAATAAAATGATTTTGGATACTCCTCTTTGTCTTGGGATGATGACCTATAGATAAGAGAGAAGCTAGAGAAGAATGGATTAGTGAGATAATAGGGTGGAGTGCCTAGCATAAGCTAGATCCAAAAAGCATAGGCTTATTTACAGGTTGTCAATCCACCTTTTAGACAAGTTAATGTTAATAAAGTTGTTGATAATAAAGACTACATAGCATAATGAAATTACTTAATAAAAATGAAATAAATACTTTTTAAGAAATATTGCATTTTAACAAAATAACGTTAAAACAAATGCTAAACTATCAAGGTATGGTTCAGGTGTGGTTCAATTATTCTTTTGGTTAACAGGATTTACACAATGACTATTGGTGGTCATTGGCAACCACTAGCAATCAAGCCTGATTGTTGATAGTTGAAAGGTTACAATTGGCAGTCAAGACTGACCATTGACAATCATTGTGTGTTTTTGACAGATTTGTGTAGAATAGGGGTTGTGGGTAAGTTTAATAAGGGTTGTATAAGGTCTTTTGAAGTTAGTGGTTGGTCATGAGAATAAATGTAAGGTCTTAGAGGTATCACAATAGGGATCTGATACTCACAAATGTTTGAGAGTGATTAGAGGGTACTTGGTGGAGAGAAGTGTGTTTGGAGTTGTAGAATTCCAACACCATAGAGGTTGTGGGGAGAGGTGAAAGTATATACATGCTCTAAAATTATTGAAACCAAACAACTAAACTCAGAATATGAGTAAGATACTTATATTTATGTAGCTTGATTTCCTAGAGAATTCTTAGATCTATATGGGTAGAGTGATGGTAGCCAAATCCTTTGTCTAGAGATGTTGAAATGCCTTCCAAGTCTCTATTTATTTTTGGTTTAGTTGGAAAGATTTTGGATTTTCCTGGGAGTCAAAATATCTTACACCAGAATTCCTTCAAATCTATTTCACCTTTTTATTCACCTCCTCATATAGGGCAAAGGGGAGTTAAAACCAAAGAATTTAAAAAATAGTTTAGGAAGCAATCTAACATGCATTTCATTATGTGAATGATGGACTAAAATTACATAGTTGATAATCAATGAGTGAGTTTTAGTTAACTCCTTTGATCACTTAGTCTTGAGGTAGAGTTTTTGGTTGTGTCTAGTAACCATCAATAGTTGAGGATAAACCATAAATGGTCGATGGAAGATCATTGGTAGTTGAGGGGAAATAGTCAAAATTGGCTAAATTTATCCAATTCCGCTAATGACAGGTGGTTAAGGCATTGGTAAATAGTTTGAGGGTATTTAAAGGGGCATGGGGATGCATGAGGAATAGTTATAGGTGGTGTAAAGGTTAATGTAACATCTAGAGTCATAGTGTATGGTTTTATAACTCCAATGCAGCCTTTAGACCTTGATGATTACAATATAGCCATTATATCTTGATGACTACAACATAGTCTCCCATCCTCAACTTGAACCTCATTAATGATGGCCAAGTCCTATGTGTGTGGGGGTCTTGTCGACCCCCACTATTTAACTAACATATTTATACCACTTCAAAACAAGCAAACAATTAAATTTTTAGCTTTGTGATTGTGTTTCTCTAATTCCAAAGGATTTTATACCATTCCTTAGAAAATAGAAGTAATTTTTATGAAGGTTTCAAGTTGGTTTTTTTGGATATATTAATTTTAGGTAGTTCATATTCATTTCATTAATCAAATACTCCATTATTGTTGTTGTTTTATAATCCTCACTTCATCAATATTATTGTGAAAACCCTTACAAAATTTTTCTCATCTTTCAAGCAATGCCATTCTTTTCTTTTCTTACATCATGATTTGTCACCTACAATACACCCTCAAATCCCTCACATTATGTTTTCACCTTCCACTATATCAAGGTTTGATGACTACACTACACCCTCAAATCCTTGATTCTAGAGCTTTCACCTTCCCCTACATCAAGGTTAACTAATTGCACTTCACCCTCACCTCCCTGACACTAGATTTTCTAACTTCCACTACATCTAGGTTTGATGACTGTGTTGCATTTCAAACCTCAGATGTTGGATTTTTAGTCTCTCCCAACATAAGTATTTCATAACTTCATAATATTTTTTTCCTTCTCCCTCTCATCCCCCACCACTCTTCTATGATTTTCTCATTCCCCTTGACACTTTTCATTCCTACTTCCCACTCTCTCATCCCTATTGTAATCGACAAATGTCTAGAAATCCTAAGAAGGAAGGGAAGGAAAAAAACAATATGAAATACCAGTTATAAGGGGTCACACCCACTTCTAACATAGATTCCAATGTTAAGTAGATCACCAACATAAAACTAGGTCACATTGATATGGGTAACTTATAGAGAAAAACAAATGCATAATTTAAGAATGACTGGACACAAATCATTTTTGATAGTGGCCTTCCTCAAATTGCTACATTTTAGGTCTCTGTGTATTTCCTAAAAGTTATCATGACCCTGGCAAGTCAGTATGACAAAGACAAAAGATAAGTTCACACTCCATGTGAAGGAGTCAGCTTGAGGTTTAGTCTCAAATACATTGAAGATATGCTTAAGATTAGTGATCATTAAGTCTTCTTGTAAATCAATCTAGAGTCATCCTAATGATTTCATGATAATCATAAGGATGATTGTCTCAGATCTCTAAATAAACACTTACTTGTTAAGCCCAAAAACTCAATCTTTAGGGTCCCCAAGGTGATTTCCTGACAAAATTTCAAGCTCTAAATCAATGACATATTATCTTAAATAGGGTGGTAGGAAATGCAGTGGTAAAATATTATAATGAGTGGATGTCCTAATAGATATAGATTATTCATGCCAATAAGTATTACATCAATTGGGTTGAATTGACCAACGATTTAATTCATAGATATATGTGCAAGGTAATTACTATGCATAAATTTTATATGATGTTATATCTCATCTATGTTTTATAATGAAGTATATTTTATAGTGGCTTGTCTAGAGTGAGTTTAATGTTTTCTTCTTGAATATATGAATATTATCCCCAAATAACCATAAGTGAAAGTGCTAAACATTTCCATTGTGTTAATGATGCTTTCATTCAATTTGTCATTCAAATGTTTGAAGAAGAGCCTTACAATATGTGATTATCCATCACTACCTATACAAATATTTTAGGATGGAATGGTTGGTTCATTAAGTTCCCTATGTTTTCATATATTAAGGTATGTAGATGTGACTCTACCCCTTTTATGATTCTAATATTTGTAGATGATAAATGTGCACTGATGGATTTAGTGTGGTAGTTGATGTTGACAAAAAATATTTTTGTTTCTAAACATAAATATGTCATCATTAACTTTCCAAAGACTATTGGTAGATACACTTGTGCTATGCTACATAATTATAAATCAATAGAAGCAGACATGAAGTGAGTCACCCTATAATCATTTCATAGACGCATTCTATTTTATTTAAGTGGGTCATTCAAACATGTCCCTTACTATGAGGACTTTTGGATGGATTGTGGTGATGAAAGGGAAGTTAGGATTTTTGAAATTATATACCTATTTCATGTTAGATCGGGTAATCAGGTTAAATATTGTAGATATTCATGATGATATTGATATTGAAGATGATGTTGAGATGATAGACAAGGACTACATCTCACAAGGTATAAAAATGGACCTATCCCTAGAGTTGATTGGATTCAAATGGATAACACATCTTTAGAGACTCGAACTCAAGGAGGTTTTATAAGAACTTTGGCATGGCTCACTAGTAAATGAGTTAATGTACAAAATGGTCAATTTTTTTCAATGTTTAAGGCTATATATGTTCCCCCTCTTCAGATTATAACTAATAAAGTTTTTGGAATCATATAAAATGGAATTTTTGGTAACTTGAGTGTGGATAATGATGCCCAATCCATAGGTCCATCTTGCTTACTCTCATGACCTTCATAGGCATGTTTACACAATTTCCCAGTCATCTATAGCCTTCTAGACTGAACCCTTACTGACCCAGGCTGCTCTTTCCATGACAAATCCATCTCCCCAGGTCCTTTTATCCCTAAATAATAGCACCCAAACTTGGACTACAGCATTGAAACTCAAGGTGTCATGTTTCTGGCACTATTATCCAAGTGTATTTTGGCTTCTAACAATCATTTTTTTCCTATATCCTTATCCTAATTCATGTCATCCTAATACGAATTCATTTAACCTAAAATAATTAAATCCCATATAAATGACCATTCAAAGTCCATTTAGAAGGGTTGGAACCCATTTACAAGAGAGAAGAAAGATTATAAGCAAGACTACTCAAGTACTCTTCCTTATTATGTGCATATAGCCATCCAATAATATTTCAAGCTTATTCAAACCTTTATACTATTCCCTAGTCATTCTAAGTACACCTAGTTTTACATTTACTTGCATTTTCATCACACTATTGCACCAAACACTTCAATGGGAGAATTACATATAGCTTGATCCCTCCTTAGAGTATTGGTATGTAGGCAACATGCCCTTATACAGGGTGTAAAGTGTGTCTAGCATATCCTTTACACACTAACCCCTTTTCCCTATTTACCAAAGTTACATTTAATTGCATAGAAGACATAATTACATGAATAATCATCTCTAAAATGAGTTTATTTGATAGTAAAGATCTAAACTTTGGTACATAGGCTCACACAAACATTGTGAATAAAATCCCCAAAAATTAGATATCTGTGAATAGTTTGGACAATAGTGGCAAGACCAGGACTATAGTGCTAGACAATAGGGTGTCCTTTTTTTGGTGGTCCTATTCAATCAAGAAATGAACTTCAGATACCTATTTACAACAACCTCCCAATCCTACATATTTTTAGACCTTATCCCAGTTGGAACACATAGAATCGAATAAGTCTAATTTTCTCTCTCTCACTACTATTTTTAGAAAATCCCTAATTATAGTCAAATTTCACAAATTAGTATCTTATTTATTACATATTATTTACTAATTTTATTTACTTAGGCCCATTTATTATTTAGGAATTAAACATCTAATTTCCCAAAAAATAATAAAACATTTGGTGAAACTGACTTAATTTGAATTTTGCATAAAAACCTTAGGGTGAATTCTTAGTTGATTTTTCCCATTAATTTCTAAATTTTTTCTTGAATATTAAAATAAAAAATTCCTCTCAAATTTTAGAGTTTTGTAGTAAATTTTAAAATAAATTTATTTCAAATGCTAGTTGCATCAACTAGCTCCCATTAATTTTTCATTAATTTTCAAATCATTTTCTAAATTTTTAGTTGCATTTTAAAATCAGATAATCACTTCAAATTTTAAAAATTCATAGTAATTTTCAAAAAAAAATTCCAAAACCCTAGTTGCATCTACTAGAACCCGTTAAATCACTAATTTTCCATTAAATTTATAATTTTCCAATTGCATACTTAGCTTAGAAATTCAATTTCAATGTCAAAAATTCATAGTATTTTGTAAAAATATTTTAAAAAAATCCCTAATTGCATATACTAGCTCCTATTTTACTTCTTGAGGTATCACCTTACATGTTGTACACTTCATATCTTTTTCATGCAATTTCTAGTTAACTATTTTTAGGATTTTACATTTCTTATATTTTCCTTTCCTAGAAATTGGCCTATAATAAATTATTGCAAAAAAATCAAACACTTCTCAAATTGTTTTCCTACTTTAACAATGGCCCAATACAGTGGTTGTGATGAAACTAATAAGAGAGAACCTCAAGAAATCTTTACCAAACACCTTGATATGCAAGATAACATACTTAAAATATTGAAAGAGTAACAATAAAGAATTAAAAAAGGTAAATCTTATCAAACAATAGAGCAACCAGTTGAAAATAACACTACAAGGGCAACTATATCACAACAACCCCCTATAATATCCCAACCTACCTCTATACCACCAGTTACAACTAGTACATCCCTATCTCTTGATGTCGAAGCCCTTATGAAATAGATAATATAACTTCAATCCAAGGTACTACATCTTGAGCAAGATGACACTAGACTTACGTAGGCTTTAGATTCTTTTGCTCTTCTGCAGACACCACTGACACATCAAAATTACTTGTACACCCTTGCCACAAGGTTTTGTTCAACCTAAGATTACTCTTTATATTGGGAAGGGTGATCCATACACACATTTGAGATATTTTCACATAGCATGCTTGGATTATGTACCAATTGACTGGTTACTAACTAAGTTATTCCCATAGAGTCTAAAAGATTATGCTTTACAATGGTTTTATAGTCTATCAAATCAATCGCTCAATGCAATCAATCCTTTAGCTAACATGTTCCTACCACATTTCAGTATCAACATTGGCAATAAGGTCTCTTATGCACAAATTGCATAATAGAAACACAAATGACATGAGCATCTCATAGACCATGTGCTTTGATATAAGATCATCTTGGCTAAGATGACTAGCCCCATGGTAGATTAGGAGTTGTAAGATCTCTTCAAATAGAGCCTTATACCATAATTGAATGAATCTATTATGTTTAAAAGATTCTCTTCCTTCACTGAATTATGTCATAAACTAAAGGAAAGAGAAGTAAAACTCATTTCAATTGGCAAACTCAAGTATACAAGCATTCTAGACACAAAAAACAAAAGTAATAGAAAAGTACCATACAAGGTGAAAATTAATGATAACAAGAATTAGAATCAACCAAAAATAAATTAAGCTTTAGAGGCCCTTCAATGTGTGGATTTATTATTACCTCTTCAGTGTGTATTTACCAATCTATCAGTTTCTCCAGCCAGAGTTTTATAGCAGTTATTAGAATGTAACATCATCACTTTCCTTCCTATTCATGACATTGACCTAGTAAAGCCTCATCCATGGGGATATGATCAACATTAATTTTATTATTTTCATCGGGCACTACTACATACTAAAAATAGATGCATCAATTTTGGACATAAGATACATGACTTGATAGATGACTGTAGACACTTAAAATTGGCCACTGATAAGCCCCAATCAGGCTTTTGACCAATTTCCACCCAAAATGCACAATTTGGCCTAAGAACACTAAAAAATGCTAAATTATGTGAAAATGACATATTCAAGTGCCATTTTTGGCTAAGGTATCCCTAAATGGAGAAATGCAATCTATGGGCCAACTAACTTTGATCAGACCATTACAAGTCAAAATGCTAATTTTGTACCTAGGTGCTCTAGATTGATCTTTCTTAATAAATCTCTTGCACAAGACATGTGCCTTTGTTATTTGTTTTTGGTAACATGCTAAATGGGATAATGCATCCAATGCATCTGACATTGCCTTCCAATTCCAATCTAGTCAAATTTTGGACCAATAACAAGGAATTCTGATCAATTTGAGTAATTTGTGCACAAAGTGCTTAATCAAGCTTCAGAGCTAATTAATCTAAATCAAGTCATAATTAGTAATTCCATGGAAACTTGTTGAATACTTGTTTTTATAAATGAATATTTAATATCTACATCATCAGGTGACCTCATTTCTTCGGAAGACATTCCTAGGCCATAAATGCTATAAATATCAAGATTCATGCCCTCCATGCCTCATCAATGCCTTCCATGATGCCCTCCATGCCTCTTAATTTCCCCTTATTATAATGTCATGATGAGGATATTTAAAAACTTCTTTCCAATAATTTAATTAATCCTTAACCACACATCTCAATCTTGAGATGGATGGTTCAGATTGATTCTGATCATTCACAAAAATATATAAATAGAGAGGCCATGAGCATCATTTCAAAGCTATTTTGGTGCAAAGTCATTATGATAAAATATCTTAAAAGACTTGGGAATGCAAAGTTATAATGCACAAATGATTCCAAAAGCCATTGCAATTAGTGTTACCATGCCAAATTGATTCCAAGCCAAGCCAAGCCACAAGCCAAAGGTGCCAAGGAGATATGGAGGTAGTCAAGCTTCCATTGCTAAGGACTTCATGAGCACAAGCTGAACAAGCCACTATAACAAGCATTTTGGAGCATCTAAGGAAGGTAAAAAAGGTTTATTTTACATTTTAGTTGTGTGTTTTATTGATGTTTTTTAACTAAGCTCTCTCTAGTGTCTAGGCCTAGAGATGTTATGCTAGTTAGTGTGTTCCTTTCATTTTATTTTTATTTTGGAACTAAACTCATACTAACCATCTTATCTTGAGTCAAATTCCTAGATCACATAATGCCATGCCCAGTGGGACTAGATGCATCTCATACCTGAATAAGATCATTTTACAACTTTAAAATATTAATTTGGACCCTTAAAATTCTTGCAAATTGATTTTCTACTTTATTTTTCCATTTTTATTTGGCACAGTTTTACATAGTAACTGACATCAAAAAATAAGACCGACATCAGTTGCATAGCTTAACCAACATCAGTTAGATACCTATCGAGATATTCACATTGGTATAACCAATATCGGTTAGATAACCAACATCAGTTAGCTGAAGTAACTATCATGGATTACTGTGTTTTTCTTAAAACATAGATCAAAGAGCTCTTTTTCTAAAGTTTATTATTTCAAACCAAAAAAACCTTAAAAGCTAAAGGACATGCTAACATTTTTATTGCAAGACCAAGCTTGAAATTTTATGAAAACATGTTTTGATGTTTAATAAAAAATGTAAATGCTTAAATGAATGTTTTCAAAGCTCAAAATGTTAAGACTAACGGGTCAAATAAACACCACCAAATCTTTCATTTGGGATTAAAATTGAACACACTTGTCAATTCTTGTTTTCAATAGTTGTTTAATTAGATTTTGTTTGGAAAAAAGAGGAATGTTGCGTGTATGATCTTCCATTTGTCCCCTTTAGGGAACTATTGGAATCAAAAGTGCCATTCCTATTGTAAATATTAGAAAGAATGTCATTTAAAGCACTCCCCAAAAAATCATCAAAGTTTAGGTGACCTTGAAAATAACCCTAAAGTCTTTCTAATTGCATGCTTTCTTTGTTTTTATGCAAACTTGGCTTATGAAGGGGACATCATCACCTCCCGTGAGTTCTTTAGGGAAACTTTGACTCGAGGTTTCACCTTTAGGCATTGAATTCAATTTCTCCTTTGGAGTTTCACATGGAACGTATCAATATTTGGGCATCACATTACACTGAGCGAATAGTAGGATGTAGTGGTTATAAAAAGGACTAGACATTTTTATAACTAGCCAATGCCATAGTTACCCAATTTCCATGCTTGTATTTTGCATTATTTGACGTGAAAATCATTTTGTAATTGACTCCCCTAGAAAATTTTGAAATCTTACTAGTTTAGTCAACCTAACATTTCCATACCCTTGTTAGGATTTGGACGATTATACTTAGTGTATTTTGGTCATTTTTTCTTGGTATGTTTTGAGACTAAAACTTGTTTGTTTGTTTATAATCCATGTCAAAACCAATTTGTCTATACGTCACTCTTTTGTCTAAAGAGGCATTATGCTGGCCATTTTACACCACACTTGTGCCTTGATTTCTTTTCTAAACTTGTTTGTGTGTATGTCATTTGAGTTGCAGAGGGTAGTGTTATGCTGCCCAAATCATGTTAAAACCATTTTGCCTTTGACTATTTTGAAACATAGCATTGATCACATCATTAGAGCATGTTTACATTATTAGGCTTCTCAATTTATTTCAAGACTTGTTTCACCTTGTATCAAATACTATTTTTTTTAAACCACTTTGTGTATACCATTTAGACCTTTGTCATGTGCCATCATGCTATCTGATCTTGTATAGCTTGTTTGTTCAAATCCTAGTTTTTACCATTGAGTTTTTAATTAGCCTTGTTAAGTTTGGATCCAAACATTGATTGATTTTTGTTTAGGCCTTAATTCATGGGGTTGATACATAGATCTTTCTCTTTTGGGTTGCATAACTTCAGTTAATTGATTACCCAAATTTGAAAACTATTGATGGTTTATTTGTTCAACACATATCATCATCATTGTTCGTGAATTTATTTGGGAATACATATTATTTGTTCAAAGATAGTTTTATCTTATGATTTATGCCAATTGATCATGTTTATGTTTGATTCTGTGTGTTGGGTTTATGTCAAAGTTTTTTCCAAACTTATTAGATTAAATCAAATCACATTAGCCTTTGTTTCAAGTCTAGATTTTGACACTGTTTGGCCAAAAGTCCTAGAACGTGCCTATTTGTTTGAGCCTATATTTTGACTCTATCTTTGGACAAAACACCTATTAACTAAAATTTTCCCTTTCCTAGTTTAGACTTTGTTTGGATCACTTTGACCTAGACCTTTGAAATGATAGTTTTTATTTAGATGCTTCACCTTTTATATGTATGACATTTGACATTAAACATTTGATGTTAAGATATTTTATGACAAGTCTTAACACAAATAATTTTGGAGATATAGCTCCAATTTTAGATCATATTGGAGATACAACTCCACCCCTTCAACCAAGTTAGACCAAGTTGAACCATTTATCCTTTGGATAGTTTTTCAAAAATTTTAGAACTATAAGCCTTTTTGTTTCAAAGATTTCATAATTTAGGAAGATATGTCTCACTAAACTTATGGTAGAGTCACTTACAATCTAAATTATGATATAATGGCCACACAAAATGACTTTTATGGCTTTAGTCAAAACCCCAATGATGATAATATGGTTTCTGAGAGAGATTTCTATCCACCTCATATTAATCATTCATGGGAACAAAGTCATGAAACAACTTATGATCCAACTTGAGACCTTGATTGGTATGAAGAGGCTTGTAAGGAGGAATTTGAAGACCCAACTATAGATAATGTTGTTTGGGATACAAATCCATACCCTCTTTTCAATAATCAGTACATGGAACACAGTCAAGAACTAGTTTATGAGCCAAGTCACAACTGGGATGATATGGTTTGTGAGAAAGACTTGGATGCTTTGGCTTATGTGAGTAATCATGTTTAACCACATCATACCATTTTTATTTTAGGATCATAATGTCACACCATTCCTATACCAAGACCTCATCCTTTGGTTTTTGTGAGAAACCAAGCTCTAAAATGCCCAACCATTTATATACTAGGACCTCATCCTTTATTTTATGTGAGCAATCAAGCTCCATAATGTCCCTTCATCATTCCAAGACCTAGTCCTTTGGATTGTGTAAGCAATCAAGACCCACAATGCCCTATTGTTACCATCTTAGGACTTTATCCTTTGGCTTATGTGAGCGATAACTCTCCCCAAGGCCCTACCATTATCCATCCACAAGTCACTCCTCATTAGTACCAATCCCATCCAAACCTCAATCGATCCAATCATTCAAAGACTAAGCTGTGTTCAAAATTGGTATGTTCCAACTCATTGGAAACCAAGGCCGAGAAAACCAAGCAATCTGAGATGTTTCTATTGAATCAATCATTTGTGGTAAGTCAAACTATGATAAATTACCTATTGATCCTATACTAGTTGTCAAGGAGTGTCACACTAACAAGCTAGTCTTTGTCAAGTCACTTTTTAATGATTATAACTACCTTTAGACAAATCATAACCTCAACCATGTTCTTATTTTTCAAGACCCTCCTATTGACAATCTAATTTTTGAGGAGTTGTCTCTTAACCTTTTTCCCATTATAAAGGAGACTCACTTTAACAAAGAAATCTTTGTGGAGGCTATTATGCCATTACTTGTCCAAAACCAAATATTTGACAAGACATCATTGTAATAGAGTACCCGTCGGATGAAGAATTAGAGTTATAATTAGGGTCTATTTTTGAATCAACATCATATTTAACATCAAAATTAGAATCAACATTAGTCTCAATATTGGATTTAGAGTCCCTTGAGTTAGAATCATATTCAAAAGAAGAATATGTTCATGGATGTTACAACATTAGTTATGCTTGCCTTGTATATCACTTTGAATAAATTGTGATCCTTCTATAATTTTTGAGAATCAGTACTTTATCTTTGACACAAGTTATCCTAGTATCTTCTATGAGGAATATGAAGTCTCTCCCCATTCCATTACCATTCCATAGGCCATTACCATCAACCAAGATAGCCATATCATTGACATTTCATCTCCCACTAGTATTGATTGGGATCGATAGAATCACACTTTGTTGAATTGAATCCATTAAAACATATCAGTTGAAAAAGAAAAAGGAGGCCAAGACAACATTCATGTAGCAGAAGAACACTCTCCTAGTGAAACCTTTTTGAAGGTGTTAGGGGACAATCCAAGTCAAAACTCAACATCTTTTAATGAAACTTTTTTAGAAGCATTAGAAGACAATCAAAGTCAAAAGTCAACATTCCTTAGTGAAACCTTCTTGAAGGTGCTACAGGACAATCAAGACAAATTCATTTGTGAAAACCTCAATCAAGCACCAATAGCTGAGCATAAAAGTTCTTCACTACTTGTTGAAGACAAAATCAAAGATAAAATTAAAATAGCTTCTTATCTATAGCCTAATTAGATGGTAACTACTCTCAATATCAAATAATAGAATAAT
The DNA here is from genome assembly GCA_037957365.1 of Torreya grandis. NCBI lineage: Eukaryota > Viridiplantae > Streptophyta > Pinopsida > Cupressales > Taxaceae > Torreya > Torreya grandis. Next base: position 569,250 of record JARHVA010007245.1, on the reverse strand, counting down.
CTAGTCGTCCTATTGAGAGAACAAGTCTTTTGCCCTACCACAACCAAAGTTGTGTTGAATCTGACATCAACAACATTATGTGTGACTAAAAGTACAATTCTTCATTTATTTCTCCACCATTATACATTCCATTATCATTTTCCATTCCATTTCACAATCAAACCTACCATCCATTATTTTTCCCTTTTTACTATCCACATGCACACTTTCCTTTGCAGAGTCTACAAGGATACCTTGTCTCGATGTTTGAAAGAATCAAAATCAATGACCAATGAAGATCATAAAATCATTATTAACAATTATATCTTCATCGAGTTCTTGATAGAGTATCTATTCAGATGAGGTATGGGATAACAATTAACATAATCAAGTATTCTATTTGTTTCATTTGTTGATTATGACGTGCATCTCCCCACCAATATGAACAATAGAATTAAAAATAACACCTAGGCCAAAAACATGTACCATACCATTTAACAATGCCATTGCCATTATTACATATCCTTTTGCCATTGTCGCGTATCTTGCCATTTAGCCCATCACTTGGGGGAAACCCTCTTACTATTTTATCCAATCTATGAAAAATCATACCATCCTATCATTCCATTCGTATTTAGACCAAATCCTATTTTAAGTCTTCCTGCCCAATCCCATTTTGATCTTGGTTCATTTGGTTCTTCCCACACCTTTTATGGGGGGATTCCAATCAAGTTTCAACAATCAATCCAATCCATGTTTATAATGAAAGTCTATGAAAGTAGTGTGATAGTTGATCGGGAAAGATATCTTTCATTCTATCAAGCTTGTTTATAACCATAATATCCAAATGGTTTTGGGAAGCCTATGATGATGCCCCCTCGAGGGAGTGGCATATGATTATAACCACCTATGGGAAAATTAGTGTCTCACCAGTCTTGCTACTAATTATAACTACCTATGGGAAAATTAGTATCATTGACCTATGCCATTGTATCTTAGTTATAACCACCTATGGGAAAATTAAGGGCAACGCTTGTTTATCATGTATTACCACATCACCTTACCATTACTATTTTCATTTGACTTGCCATTTGCTAGATTAGAGAACTTGTTGGGACCTAGTTGGTTTTTCTTCACCTTTTGTGTGGATGAAATTACTATGACTTGATGTCATTTCAAGACTATGTGGGTCATGCTCAATTCATGTTGAGGTCACCTAAGTCCCCCTTTTCATATGCTCTCATCATTTTGTGAGTAACTTAAGATAAATGCTCTCTCTATTTTGTGAGCAGGTATCTTTTCATTCTCTAATGAGTTAAGATACCTCAAAAATCTAAAAAACATTCATAACATTTTAAAAATCTAAAAACATCTGTCTTGTCTAAACCTAGTTAGTTATCCTTGACCAACCTTACTGGGGCATTGTCATTATTAGGATGCTTTCTTTTTCCTTTTTTTTTCAAGCCTTTTGTTTGTTTGTTTGTTTATTTGCTTGCTTGTTTGTTTGATTTTAGCACTGTTGCCTCATCACAGTCTATATGTATGCATTGAGTGATTCTTTGCACACATTCTTCTTGAGTCTATCCATATTCATATGTCAAAATTGTCATCATGGTTTTTATCATTGTTGCATTGTTTTCAAGTGTTTATTAGATTGGGAGTCAGTCTTTATCCATATTTTGGCCAAGTCTTCATGGTGTTATATCATAAAGCCTAACATCACATGCTATAGAAAAAATTAGCTTCACGAAGGTCTACAATAAATGGATCCATATAAGTTTCTCCTTGGCACCTTAGCAAATGCTTCCATCTCACCTTTGATCAAATTAACCCATTATCTATTCTAGTTGTATCATTGCTAATCATGATGAGCATCTCCTTATTGTTAGGTACAACTAAATCATTCAAACTGATCAATCTTATTATTGTATTCATCTCTTTCATCACTTTTTACCCACTCATCTTTAATCTATATTCCAAGTTATATCCTTGAGTTATGCTTGATAATCAGCCCTAACTGGGGCACATTCATCTTTAGCCAATCTAGGTCCTCTTAATGATTATAACTGTCTATGGGAAAATAGTTATTTTAACTTTTATTCTTGATTATAACCACCTTTGGGCAAATTAGCATTATTTTTACATAAATGTATGAAATTATTTTATCATTTGGATTAATCTTAACCATGGGTTAATTCCAACTTTCTTCTTGTTTCTTTTTGAGGGATTGTCTATCAATAAATGTGATGGCCACTTCCTCGAGGGGGCATCATCATAGGCTTCCCAAGACCATTTGGAGATTTATTCTTCAACCATAATCTTATTTTTGACATATAGGCCATTTATTATTTTTTGAGAAGATGTTACTTTCTTATAGCTTGCAAGGCCTTCCCAAATAGGGGTAAATTGTAGACACCTAAAACTAGCCATCGATAAGCCCCAATTAGGGTTTTGACCAATTTCCACACAAAATGCATAATTTGGCCTAAAAATACTAAAACATGATAAATGATGTGAAAATAACATATTAAAATGCCAATTTTGGCTAGGGTATCCCTAAATGGGGCTATGGGCCAGCTAACTTTGATCAGACCATTCTAAGTCAAAATGCTAATTTTACACCTAGTGCTCTAGATTGATCTTTACTATCAAATATCTTGCACAAGACATGTGTCTTTGTTATTTACTATTGGTAACATCCTAAATGGGATAATGCATCCAATGCATCTGACATTGCCTTCTAATTCTAATCCAATTGAATTTTGGACAAATAACAAGGCATTCTGATCAATTTGAGTAATTTGTGCACAAAGTGCTTAATCATGCTTAAGAGTTAATTAATCCAAATCAAGGCCTAATTAATAATTCCATGGAAATTTGTTGAATACTTATTTTTAGAAATGAATATTGAATATCTACATCATTATGTGACCTCATTTCTTGGGAAGACATCCCTAGGCCATAAATGCCATAAACATCAAGATTCATGCCCTCCATGCCTCATCAATGGCTTACATGATGCCCTCCATGCCTCTTAATTTCCCCTTCTTCCAATGTCATGATCATGATAATTAAAAACTTAATTCCAAAAATTGAATTAATCCTCAACCACACATCTCAATCTTGAGATGGATGGTTTAGGTTGATTTTGATCATTTTCAAAAATCTATAAATAGAGAGGCCATGAACATCATTTCTAAGATATTTTGGTTCAAAGTTATTATGCTCAAATATCTTCAAAAATTTGAGAATGCAAAGTTATAATGCATAAATGATTCTAAAATCCATTGCAATTAGTGTTACCAGGCCAAATTGATTCCAAGCCAAGCCAAGCCATAAGCCAAAGGTGACAAGGAGAGATGGAGGTAGTCAAGCTTCCATTTCTAAGGACTTTATGAGCACAAGATAAGCAAGCCACTACAACAAGCATTTTTGAGCATCCGAGGAAGGTAAAAGAGGTTTCTTTTACATTTTAGTTATGTGTTTCATTCATTTTTGTTAACTAAGATCTCCCTAGTGTCTAGGCCTAGAGATGTTATGATAGTTAGTGTGTTCCTTTCATTTTGTTTTTATTTTTTAACTAACCCCATATTAACCATCCTCTCTTGAGTCATATTCCTATATCATAATGGCAACCTACTTGATCTTATCACTTTAGTTGAGCCTCCACAAGCTAAGCCAACACAATATAAAGATTTGAAAATATTCTTAGATCCATTTTCACAACATTCAAAGTAAGAAAAAGGGGACACATCAAGTGTTCACTACACATACCATGCACAACCTCTATAGGTTACATACTAGGCACCTTCAATTGATTCACATCCTTTGAGATGTATGATAGGTGTGTATGAGTCTAGGGTTCCAGCTAGACCTTTAATATCCTTTTAAGATTAGGAGAATATGGAGGATAATTTAGAATATAATGCATTCTTTATCAAAGCACATATTCATAATCAACCCATTTACAGTGTTCTCATCGATAATGGTTCCAGTGTCAACATGTGGACAATTACATTATGACAACATTTGGGCTATTCATAGCATGGTATCACTCTATAAGATATAGTTATTATTGGATTCAATGGGTGAATACAGAGTTCATTAGGTGATATTGTACTTCCTTTATAGATTGGTCCAACACATGTGACCACACATTTCACCATAGTTCCTAGTGCATGAGTTTTTGATATGTTACTTGGTTGCCCATTTATTTATAAAATTTTATTAATACCATTTATAATTCATAGATTCATGAAATTAATTCATGCTAATTAGGGTATTATAGTTGGTGGAGTTCCATATGATTTACCACTACCAAGTTCAGAGTCATCTCCTTTGCAGTCACCAATTCTAGTTTCTCCACCAATTTTAGTTTCCCCACCAATTATAGTTCTTCCTTAGGTATAGATTTAGACACAATTGAGGCATCCATCACTAGTACAAAGGGTTCATACACCTCCACAAATTCAAGATTCTATATATCTTCCACCTATAATATTCACACCCAAAGTAGTTTCATTGAGATCTCATGCATCTACACATAAAGCATATGTTAAGAGAGATTTTCCTAATTCCAGATAGGTCCCTAAGATCCCTACAGTTGCATCCACTTCTTAACATTACAAAGGGACCCAATAGTTAGTTTCTACTTCAGAAATTTAAAATCATTTACAATACATACAACTTTCAAAATCCTAGTCTCAGCCTTTCCATCATGCTTCACAATCATCCATGATACCTTTGTTTAATACAAGACACCATGACAGGGAGTCTCGTTCAAGACTCATTAGTTAGTATCATTTCTTCTTAGTATTTCCTATACATAGCTTATTTAAAAAATATAAAAAAATACCAAAAACATTCAAATATATGTAAAACACAATTTTTTTTTAATTGTATGCATCATCCATATTTTACATTTATACTACTATGCTAGACTTAAATTTACTATTATATGCTATTTTTATCGATTTATCTACATGACCATGCTTCACTTTGTCTTCTTTGAGTGTGTGTAGTGACATCCAAATCCTTGATTTCTTCATTCTACCCATTGATGGGGCATCCTACTTCTATATTTGAGACACACATTCGATATACATACCCACTAGGGGAATCTTCTACATGACTACATCATCTAGGTTATGTTATTATTACACTACACACTACAAGTTATCATGTTGATGTACATTAATTACTAGGTTACGTAGCTTACTATATTGATATTTCACTAGTATCTAGCACTTGTGTATCCCTTAGCATATACCTAGTTTTTTAATAAACATCTCTTGCATACTTTGAGTCTTTCTTTGATTAATTAGATGTGATTCTATCTTTCCATTATATATATGTTTTTGTTTCTTGATTAGCATAGCTTGATGGGTTTGCATTTTCTCATTTCTTATTCCATGCCTTGTATGTTTTTTAGGACATTTTCCAATGTCCTTTATTTCTATGCATGTGTGTGCATTAGGACATTTTCTAATATCCTTTATTTTTACTCTTTGATGTGTCTGTGGCCCCTATGCCAATCTTGTTTGTTTCTATTATGTGTGTATGTGGAATTTGAACATACCTCGCATGCTTGCTTTTCAGTTTGAGTGACATGTGCCCATGTCCTTTGATTGCTTGGCCCCTAGTCCACTCTTGTATGTTTCTTGATTATTTCTTTATGTGTTTGTTGCTTGATTACTTTTGATTTCTTGTAATGTCATGATCCATATCATGAATTTTTCCCTATTTTTTTAGATTCCATGATAGACATCATGCTTTGTCCCTCCTTGCTAAAAACTAACACTTTCAATTATAGTTCAGTACGTTGCACATGCTATTACATTGTTACATCTATCTAGGCATACCCCTGTTGATCAATAATATCTCAATATAAACCATGTTATATCTTGAGATATCTTGTTAATTATCATTATTATATCATATACATTTCTAGCGTGCACACTTGTAGGGATCTTTATTTTGAGGGAAGTCATTGCAACATCATCATTCCTACCCTCAAAAGAGGGGCAAAAAATAAGGGTTTTGTCATAGAGATAAAAGCTCCTAATGTTCAAAAAATTAGTTTTCAAAACACTTAGAATAAAATCTAGACAATAGACTATGCAAAATAGACCAAGTAGATAGTAGAGAATCTAGAATAGACATCAGATTTGGTCCTAGACAATAGTGCCAAAGTTAGACAACAACACTGGATAGTAGGGTGTCTTGTTTTTGGTGCTCTTATCCAAATAACAAAAAAATTAGTTTTTTATAAAAACTAATAAAAAATTTACATTCATTCATAGGTTTGTCACCACAACACATTCTAGATTCAACATATTTCAATACATTTTTTACTTAGATAATATAGATATAGGGGTAATCATGTGTGACATGATGGCTCTCACTTCCAATTTAGATTAAGCAATTAATATAAATTCTAGAATAGAATCCATGTTCCATACACTAGTGATTGGGGGTAATGTACAAAGCACATTGATCCTCCCCTTTTTCTAAGTTTAAATTATTTTCCAAACATTTCTTAGTAGTTGTGTGCCTTACTCCATCTATAGGTGGTTGGTATCCTTTTTCAAGTTTGGATTTCATACAGGCTTAACTTATTGAGTACCTGAGTTCCTGAGTTAGTTTCCACATAAGCCTATTACAATAGTTTCAAAGTGTATTTCATACAAGCCTAATCTTCATCTTTTGAAATAGCCAAGAGTGGCCTATTTTCTAGCATACATTCAACTATCTGTGCCAATATTGTTAGATCATAATACATTCATGGGATTTAGAAGCCATCTCATATGACATCATTTCCATACCAATATTAATTCATAGATTTACTTCATGGGGTAACAATGTATCCAAAGGGTTATCCTTTGTATTCTTAAGCCACCTATTTAGAGGGATTGGACACATAGTCCAAATATTGATCGACACATACATGATTCATTACCTTCAATTAGTGGGCAATGATGGAGCCAATGGGCTAGCCTTTGTAATCTTGAGCCACCTATTCAGAGGGATTGGACATATAGTCCAAACATCGATTGACAAATGTATGATTCATTAGCTTGACTTAGTAGGTGATGATGGAGCCAAAGGGCCTGCCTTTGCATTCTTGAGCCAATTTTAGGGAATTGAGCACTTAGCTCCATTTATGATATTAATTTTGGTATAATACACACACAACACATTACAACATCACAATAGGTTTTATATTGGGTCACATACCTAGTGAGGTGTATTCAATCCTTTCTCTTCCTTTCTCTCTTACTCAGCTTTTATATGTTCTTATTTTAGATATAGTGTATCTAGAAAGGATTGATCTACTCTATGTTTTTCATTTTAGATTCACACTTCACACTATTCTCTCTGTATGCACATCTAACATCACACATCTTCATGAGCTTCACCTTTATAGGTAAGTTCAGGTATGCTTTCTATTTTTCTTTTATCCTAGTATTTACTTTGCTACATCGCTAGAATAAAGGAGGGGGCAAATGTAGTCATATAAAATGCAAATTTTTAAAAATTGAGTGTGGCTAATGATGCCCAATCCATAGGCCCATCTTACTTTCTCTCATGACTCTCATAGGCATGTTTTCAAAGTTTCCCAATCATCTATATTGTTTTAGACTAAACCCTTGCTGACCTAGGTTACTCTTTTCATGACGAATCCATCCCCCTAGGTCTTCTTCTCCCTAGACAATAATTTCTAGAATTTGAATACAATGATGAGACTTAGGGTGTAATATTTGTGGCACTATTGTCTAAGTTTATTTTGGCTTCTAATGGTCATTTTCTCCTAGATCCTTATCCTAATTCATGCTATCCTAACATGAATTCATTTAACCTACGATCATTAAATCCTATATAAAATTCCATTCCAAGTCTATTTAGAAGGGTTGGTACTCATTTACAAGAGAGAAGCAAGAATACAAGAAAGACTACTCAAGCACTCTTCCTTATTCTTTGCATATAGCCTTCTGATAGTAGTTCAAGCTTATTCAAACCTTTATATCAGTCCCTAGTCATTCCAAGTATAGCCAATTTCACATTTACTTGAATTTTAATCATACTATTTCACCAAGCACTTCAATGGGAGAACTACATATATCTTGATCCCTCCTCAGAGTATTATATGTCGGCAACATGCCCACACACAAGGTGTGAAGTGAATCCAGTATATCCTTTACACACTAACCCCTTTTCCATATTTGACAAAGTTCTATTTAATTACATATAAGACACAAACACATGAAAAATCAGATCTATATTGATTTTTTTTATAACAAAGATCTAAAATTTGGTACACATGCTCACACAGACACTGCAAACAAAACCCAAAAAAATCAAATCTTTTTGAGCAGTTTGGACAATAACAACAAGACCATGAGACACCAGGGTGTCCTATTTTTGGTGGTCCTATCCAATCAAGAAATGAAATTGGATTCCTATTTGTGACAATCTCCCAAGACTACATAGATTTTTAGACCCTATCCTAGTTAGAACAACACAAAATTAGATAAGTTTAATTTTCTCTCTATCACTACTACTTTTAGAAAATCCCCAATTACAATCAAATTTCATAAATCAGTAGCTTATTTATTGCATATTATTTACTAATTTTATCTACTCATACCCATTTATTATTTAGGAATTACACATCTAATTTCCCAAAAAATAATAAAATAGATGTAAAATATCAAGCGATACCTTCATTCACTATAGGGGGCATTATTGTGGTGATTGAAGAGACTAAAGAGTACTCACCTTGATCTAAAAAGAAACCCTTGAAGTTCAAGCTTAAAAATTCAACAAGTGGAAAGGATACTCTTAAAATATCAATTATGTTGAGTGAGATGCCTCAAAAGGTGGTTCATTTTCAAGGATTGATCAAAAATACCACATTACAATTCATGATTGTCGATCCTCCATTCCTAGATCCTAAGTAAAATACTCCATCAGCGGTTCCTCTTCCTTTAGATAAATGTCAAGAATATCTTCCTTAGGTCATTTACATAATGGATATGGAATTAATTCTTAGAGAAAGCAAATCTTTTTTGGAGTTAGCATAAACTTCTTTAAAGGAGTTGGGACATTTACCTATCATTCAGGAAGAAGAATAATTAGACACCTAAGACCCTCTAGAATTAGAAGTAATATAACTTTCTCAAAAAAAGGAAAAAAAGAAATGGTGGTAGATCAAACTCTTGTTATTTAGGAATAGGATCAGTTAGGATCATCATCACTACAAAAAGAGTTGAATATTAAGACATATTAATGGCTTATTAGTATATTAAAAAAGAGGAATATGGTGGTTCCTCCTTCGGATATTGGCTTCAGTACTCTTATTCCCCCAAATCATTGAGCTCCCAAGAAACCCAAAAATGTTTCTCATGTTTTTGTAGATGATCAAAGTGAGAGGTATGTTGAAATCACTATTCTTACTATTGAGAAGTTAAAATAAGAGATCACATCTATGGATTACTAGGATTTACATGTTCACTTGGGTAAACCTACTCATGAATGATTGAAGGAGGATATTTAGATTTCCATTGGCTTATTGATAAAAATATTTGATTATGATAAAGCCACAAAATATCAATTGACAAAGAAGGTACCAACTTATCTTTTTTGATATAAAGGCTAGTTATCCCAACTTAGTAGAAACTTCAAGATTACACCCCAAACACTGGGACTCTCCAAGAAGCTAAGAGGATAGGGAATGTGGAGAGATCTACTGAGGAATTGTCCAAAAAGTTGTTAAAACATGTGAACAAAGCTATACCCTTAGCCATCAAAGTATATTCCTTGATAGAAGAAAAAAGATAATACATTTATAAAAAAGAGGTTGAATATAGATAAGAATTTGGTAAATTAAAGAATTGGATACCACAAATAGATTCCCTAGCTAGGGAAGATGAGGATGTTTTTGCTGGTGAAGGAGTTATGATAGAAGATGACTTAGGAAAACAAGTTGATTTGCTAATGTTGATAAAATTTAAGATCAAAATTATATAAGAATCATTATGAAAATTTAAGGAGTCAAGGATATTATCAACTAACCCCATTTATGACATCATTATATACTCCCAGGCTCATTATATGGAGCTAAAGGAAAAATAATTTCCATGGGATACATGCAAGGTTCTTTTAAATAATTGATCAACCAAGAAATCAACCATGTCACTTCATTTAATTATGAATCAATTCATATATTTGTGCACTTTAAGAACACCTTTGATAATTTGGAAAATGACATGCATAATTTCAAAATAATTTATAAACAAATGATAAATCTATAGGTAGAGGTTGAAATCCCATATCAGGATTCTAAAGGCCTAAAGCATGAAAAGTTAGAAAAAATATTATATAAATTTGAGGAATATGAAGAGAAATGAAAATGAGTTATGTAGGAGGAAGTCATTAATATTGGTGATGAATAATGAGATGAGGATAAGGTGATAAACAAGACTCCATGATTTACAGTTCATAATAGTATTCTATCACAAACTTCTTTGCTGGCTTAGAGATGTATCTAGTTTGAATATTTTTGTAATTTGTTTGCATCTTGAATGAGTTAACATACACCTTGATTTATGCAACTGAATTCTATTTTTAGAATTTGTTTCATATAATATAGGATTAATATTTCTTATAATTATAAGGCTTGCATGTATCTCAAAATAGGGTCCATATTTTTAATTTTGAAAAAAAGAGAACTTTTGAAAGAAAATGAGAAATGAAGGTTGTGTTATTTTTAAGGAAATCGATAAAGTTAAGTGTTATTGGACTTTGATTTTGCCTTTAGTAGTGAATTTAGATGCCTAAATGTCATTTAGTGTCTAAATGCACATAAATATATAAATAATTTTTCTTAAATTAGTTCATCACATGTTCCTCCAAATTCAAATAATTGAACAAGTTAAATTAGTCAATTATGCACACTTAAATCCTTATTTTAAATAATAAAATTTGGATTTTACACCTCATCCAAACATCTTCCACCTTTTTCTCCCTTATCCCTACAAAATACACAACTTTATCAACCTCTTATGACTCATCCCTTGAGTTATCAATAAAATTGACTTAATCTTTTTGACTCAACTAACCAACCCCATGCTTCTCTCAACCATTTGAAAAGGTCTTTATCCTCATGGGTGAGGAATCATTAGCCACCAATGATCATTTATATCATTGAAAAATTCCAAATGGTCCTCCACCATTGGATCCTTATCCAAAATCCTATAAAAAACTTGGAAACCTTCATTTTCAAGATTCCTAAGTCCTAAAATTGAAAACCTTCATTTTCAAGGGTCTTGAAATCAAATATTGAAGAATCCAGACTTATGCTAATAGAATTATATACATAAGTGAATCAAATTAAATCAAAGTGAATCACATAATCCTCTTGCACCAAAATGATTTATTTTCTCCTTTGCATTGGAAGTGTGAACAACACATTTTAAAAGAGAAAATCAAATGTAAATCATAATGGAGAAAGCTTACAAATTTGAAGCATAAAGTTTGTGATTTATGGTTTTATTTGTTTTTTAATCTATCATATGTTTTAATTTACCTTAGATTAATATTAGTTTATTTTCTTAACACTTATAAATTTAGTTCACATAGTGAATGAATGTTCTTATGTTTATTTATACATAGTATTATTTTCTTCATTCTTTCCTAATAAAAGTCTCAATTGATGGTAATTTTATTTATAGTTAATGAATTTAATATCTAAGTGAAATGTACATTTACTCACTTATTTAAATTACTTTTTATTTATTTTCATAGTTAATACCTTCTATTTTCTTGAATTTACTCTCCTAATCATAATTCTTTTCTTATACATGAAAACCCCCAAAGAAATTTAGTATGTACATTTGTTAATATGTTAGCTCTATGCTTTTATTTTATTTTGAATCAAGGTATCTTTGCCTATGAATATAAGTGAGACTTTGTCCCAAAATAATATTGAATGCATCATGTTCATTAAAGTGTCATACACGTTTTAAAGCCAACATACCTATAATTAAAATCACACAATATACAAATTAGCATTTTTTGATGGGTATTTATATAAACTTATGATAATAAAGGATTGTGAGCATGGAATGGAAACATTTTGAGATGGTTACCTAGTTAAAGAGACATTGAACACTGGTTAGATGAAATAATTCACAAATCCACATAAAATGAAGCTAGAAAAATATGATGATATGTGATATAATTCATAACCAAACATATATATGAAGATATTTATGAAATATTTTGGTGTGAATTACCTAGATTGTTAGACACTCAATTTTCATGTATTGAATATTACTTTTCAAAATATAGGAGAGAGGAGTGATTTGTCTAGAACCAATAAAATATTGAGTAATTGCATATTTTGGATACCAATTAAACACATGTGACATACCATTTTCTAAAAACCATAATTGATGGATACATCACTAAATTTGGCACACAAGGATACATTATATTTGAATCTACCTATGAATTATTTGTAAGAGACATCATAGGAAAATTATAACATTGAATACCTATACTTATAAAAAATTTGGCCATGGAAAATGTCATTGTGCCAATATCAATCAATATGGAGTAGTTTATAGGGCACTATGGGGATGTAGACTAAAATGAGGTAAATGATAAGGAATTGAGAGTAGGACCCTAAACCTAAACCTATAAAATGGATGTTATATAAAAGTATAGTGAGAAGGCAATTTTGGGACACTTGAGAGAGTTGAGATAACGTAAGAAATGGAATAAACAATTATCTTAAAGTAAATTTAAAGAGTAGGATACATATTTTGAAGACTATGAGATGCATTATACCTTTAAGATACTCTGGAGAATATGAAAATAGGTAATTAAAATTACTTGAAGGAACATAAGGTGCCAAATAAATTGTAGAGAGTGTCTAGAATAGGGGATTTGACCCAGAGAATATAGAAGGAAAAAACCATAAATATCAAAAAAAATTTGTAGAGAAGTAGTTAGAGTAGTTAGATGGTAGTTTTAGGAGGTAGTTACAAAGGAGGATATTGTTTATAGATGAGGAAATAAATTATATTGAATAATTTATGTTGAATCATAAGGTTACATTAGGTTCACATGTAAGTGAAAAATATACATCAGAAAAAGGATCATTCATCCCAAGGGGTTGCATCCTATGTATCTAATTTTCAAATAAGAATAAGAAGTGGAGAATACAAGAGATAAAATAAGTGGTTTAACAAGTTTCTAGAGAAATGCAAAAGGCTAAGTACATAAATCCTAGAATATTTCAAAAATAAAGGTATTGTTTCTCCAAGAACAAATGATCTTTAACTAAATTCATGAATAAATAAACTATTCTTTAACCATCAAGTTGAATATATGATTCATTTAGTTAATGATCATTGTAATGAATACATATTTGATTTTCCTAGTAAATCATAGAATAGTACTAGAATACATAAATTATAAATTAACCACTATTGGATTAAAATATCACAACTGATATAAGAATAAATAACCAACTATTGTAATTATAAAATTTTCATCAAATAGTATAAGTATACATTATCACATATCTAAATATCATATTAAAAATTATATAATGTTCCATAGAACATACAATTCTAAATGATATTAGTATTATATAAAATTATTTATGAGTATAGCCTCCATCGATTGATTGTAGGAGGGAGGTAGAGTATCATTCGAGTGCTTGTACACACCAACCATAGACCATAAATCCTGTTCACAATCTCCCAATGATGGAATGGACCTCCCTTCATGTATGGGAATACAATGATGGTTTAGGAATCAAGAATTCAATTAGAACATGTGTGTTATAAGATAACTATTACATGTAGTATTTCATAAATAAATATGTTCTAACATGATATTTTACAAAACATGCCAACTAAATTAAACATGTGAATTGATAATGTTTTGACCATAAACATTACATTGGCCAAAGTTTGAATATAATTTCCAGATATCTAAGATCAGTCAAATTTACACTCACAACTCAGTTGGATTAATTCAGATCTATCTATTAGTGAAACTAAGTAAGTACATGAATTCCATCTCACCTACTTGTTTAGTGTCATTAATATTGGATGCATACAAGCATAATAATGCACAAAATCAATATATTTCAAATACAAATATATTCCCATAAAGAATGCCATAACATATAAAAATATATGGAAATCATATAGTCACATATTTTCCATCATATGCATATTTAAACAAAACAAACTAGCTAATTATTCATATTCATATCCATTTTATTTATGTAGCTAATTGAATCTTAACATAAGAACAACTATAATAATCCATTATTTCTTCATTATGTTACTGGTCTCACACTTTAAAATCCAAATTTTGGTTTGTTTAGTTTAACCATAAAAGGTTATTCATGCACATACAAAATTAATTTTCCATGTAATAACCATATAACAGTCTATTAACATATCATAAAACCTTTATATTTTATCACATCTTGAATAGTCCTTATCATGTTATAAATTACCAAACTATATTTTTTGTTTAAAGTTTCATACACTTACAAAATCCATACCATGTAAATACACACATACACATATAAATATATTTATACAATGTATCATAATTAGAAATATATCTCTAGACATTTATCCATTACATAAATATGTATACTCAGTCATATTAACTCATCCAATAATATTTTTTATAGACATATAGTCTATATACAATAAAGCTTCATAAAAATGAGTGATCCTCATTAATCAACATTCTAAAGGCTTTAGTTGAAAATATTTTGATTTTAGATTATGAATTCATAAATTTGTAATAAATAAGTGGTTTGTTATTTTATAAAACAACCACGTAGAAAAATAGGTTAGTTGTTAGAATAAGTTAGTCAATGATGATATTAGAAGATTTTGAATGGTTAGTAGAATATTTTCTCGTTCTAGTTTATAGGACTATTATGAGAATTATTAGGCTTATTTATATGTTGATGTATTTGTTCTTTAAATTTTTTAATTCAATATATTGTTATTTTGATTAGATTAGTAATAATGGTTAGTAAAATATTTGTTCATCCTAGTTTATAAGACTATTATGACTATTATTAGGCTTATTTATATGTTCATGTATTTGTTATTTAAAAATATTAATGTAATATATTGTTATTTTTCTAAGATTTGGTATAAAAAAAGTGAATTATTAGAGCCAAATATCTGATAAATTGATCATTGTGAAAGTTAGATTGCACTGAGAGCATCAATGAGAAAATTGGCAAATTGGAGACATCAATCTCCTCACCACCATATTGTTTTCTTCCACTAGAGGCCATATAACTCTTCATAGGCATGTGAGAGGTTGATAAGGTACTATTACTTTAAATTTTTTAATCAATCTATAATTTGAAAAACTAGTTTCTGACAAGGTCATACAAGTTTTTGGGCCACTATAAGTGTTCTGGTCTTATTTGCTTGACAATTGCAGTAGTGTCATACATTTTGTTTTGGATCATATCAGGGTGTACAAATTGAGTTTTGATATGAAAATTAATATAGGATTTTATAAATCCATTTTTCATGATTTTGATCTAGGCCATATGAGTGTGTAGCAGGCCGTTTAACCTTTTTGGAGCTAGAAAGGTAGAATTTTTTTTATTGGACCTGTAGTCACTATTTTACACTTTTTGGTCATATGGTCATCCAAATCAAATTATATTTTTTTTACATGAATCCTAAATTAGAGATAATTTTGTTTTTATTTCACCCACATGTGGGAAGGATGTTTTATATACTTTTCGCGTAGTTAAAGTTGATGAAAGTAGATTTTATCAAGAGGTGAAAGATCAATAGTATGGTTTTTCCCACATAACCAACAATAAGAACATGATGGATCAAATATAATTCTTTTAGATGGTTATTTTATACATTATAATCCTCCTAAAATTCTTTTGTATGGTTGTACATAATGCCATACCATCTTTTGGTTGCATGTGTTTTGCACAAGACAAATAGTTGTTGATTAAGTGATGTTGCCTGCCAACTCAGTATTTTGCATGGAGAGATAAAACTAAGGTTTGATTTTCTAATTTTAATAATAATTTTTTTAAGATATAAATTAAACTTAAGTGATCAAAAAATTGTAAACTCTCCATATCCCAAGTGGCTGAGTATTCTTTTTGGTCAAACTAGGGACAAGGTTCAATTCCCATAACTAGTGAAAGGTAAAATTAAAAAGAGGGATTATTTAGTTTTTTCTTAATAGATTTATTTTTCCATTTATTGTATTTTTTAAATTTAATTTTATTTTAAACATTAAATATAATTTGAAAAAATAAAATTCATACCTCAAAAAATTGAGATAGTAAAAATCTCATTCGCAGTGTTTGATCCAAATGACTCCTCTAGTTCACATTCACAAATAATGCCATCCTACTTTAAAATACTACATCTATAGCATAAAATAGCTTCCATAATTATGTTTGAGCATCATAACTTTAAATCATTTGGGAGTAATAAATTTTATATATATTCATAGCGTTCCCTTTATTTACCTGTTCATTTCAATTGAATGGCAAAAATATTGACTGGTGGTATTTCCAAGTATCTAGCAAAGTTATGTGCATGTATGTGGAAATACATCTAATTAGGTGCTATTGATTGGATAAACCTTTTTATTACTATATAATTACCATGTATCAATCTCTTTCACATATGTTTATGCTTATTTCATGTGCCATCGGGTATACGGAAAGGGCAAGTTTCTTCCACGTACCAACAAGAATACTAGAAGGGCATCTATAAAAAAATGATTAGTATCCTAGACTGATGGTATAATCAAAGGGAGACATTGAAACCTAGAGTGATAAGGATCTAATCCATCACCTTTGTTCAATTTGATCATATTTGCACATATGGCCAGAAATGGAGTGTGTTTTATTTTACCAAACATAACTTCTTCAAGGTGACAATTATATAGCTTGGAAAACCAAAATTAAAACACATTTGGAATTTAAGGAAATATGGACCATAGTTAATGGCACATGGACCTAACATGATACTAATACTGATCAATAGTGAAAATTTGACAAAGCCAATCAGAAGGCTAAGCACATAATCATGTTCAGAGTCTCAAATGAGGTATAACCCCATATTTGTAATGCCACTACAACTAAGGATGCTTGGGATAAGATTCAAATAGTGTATGAATCAAAGAATCAAAATCAGATTATTCATATCCATATCTAACTCCGTTAACTCAAGTGAAAATTATAGGAAAAAGTTGAGGGTTTTCTTCATAGAGTTATAACCTTCTGGGCTTAGATTGAAATATTCAGAGACCCTGTGAAAGATGAATCTTTGGTTCCCATAGTTATAAGAGATATACCCCCTACTTACAAATATTTATGACCACATTAACTAGCATGGGTCATAAACCAAAATTTATTGATCTGGTTAACATGTTTTAATAAAAAATATATACAGACTGTAGAGGAACCTGATGAAGAGCATGCACTTGCCTCCTCTCAAAAAGGTAAGAAATCAATGAAGGGATCTAAACATAATCCTAAATAAAATAAACAACAAAATTAATAAGGGAAAAAACCCCATTCATAAAATTCCTATCTTATTTGTGGAAAGACAGGGCATGATCTAAAACATCCATGGTATAATACATTCACATAGGGACCATCCAACAAGAAATACACTTCATAGAATTCACCTTAGTCATCAAAGTCAAAACCCCATTCCAAATAGAATTAGAAGAAGAAAAAATAGCATGGGAATATTGTTGAGGATGATCATTCTTTAAAAGATGACGATGTCTTTACCACACAGACACATGAGGAACCTTTTTTTCTAAATTCTATCTGGTATGTCGATTCTGGTGCCACAAGGCACATGATAGGATAAAAAGAATGGTTTTCCACTTTACACCAATCAGGATCTTGGGGAAATGTCTCTCTTGATGATGATCCATCATACACTATTCAAGGCAAAGGTGATGTTTCTTTAAAACTTGATCACAAAAATACCATAATCATAGATGTCTTGTATGTACCAGGACTCACTAAGAACTTGTTGTTTGTAAATCAATTTCTTGATCACAATCTCAAAGTTAAATTTGATCACAAAGATGGTAACTTTTTTTTCCTTATCAAGAATAAGTCAAGAGGCTCTAAAACTATTGCACAAGCTTCAAATATAGGCAAAATGTTTTGTCTTGATTTTGTAAATAAAGTCATGAAGCACTTATTGTAAATAGTACAGACAAATCTCAGCTATGTAAAAAAATATGGTCATTTGAGTTATGGGTATTTGTTCACATTAAGTAAACACTATATGGTCAAAGGTCTTCTCACACTCAAATAATCTTTTGATATTTGTCCCAGTTGCTTAGCTGGTAAATAATGTAGAGCTCTTTTTGGTAAAAGTGAATATCAGTCTCTACATCCACTTAATTTGGTACACACCAATCTATGTGTACTTATTACTACTATCTAGAAAGGATACAAGTATTTTCAAATCTTTATTGATGATCATTCCCTTAAAATATGGGCTTCATTGTTAAAGTCTAGAGATTAAGATTTTTAAGCCTTCAAAGAATTCAATGTCTCTATTGAAAATGAAATTGGTCACAAAATCAAGGCCCTCTACTTAGATCATGGGGGAGAATACATTACTAAAAATTTCATTGCGTACCATATAACACATAGACTACATCAACAATACAATATTCCTTACACACCCTAATAAAATGGTGTTGTAGAAATATGTAATCATGCCATTATAGATATGTTTCAAATCATAGTTGAGGATGCACACCTACCTCATTCATATTGGGTATAAACATGTTTGATTGTTTTGTACCTATTGAATAGGTCACCCACCAGAACTCTTGATTGAATAACACTGTAGGAAGCATGGACTAGAAAAAAGACTAAAGACTCTCATCTTCAAGTTTTTGGTTGCAAAGCAAACATGCATATACCAAAGAAGAAAATAAATAAATTAGATTACAAAACTAAGGAATGCATTTTTTTGGGATACAATAAGGAGTCAAAATCATATGGCTCATTGATCCAAAAACTATGAAGATTCTTATCAACAGGGATGTATTATTTGATGAAAAAGGTGAAATCAGTTCATCTTCCACACATAGATCTAATACAAGCAATATACATGTAATATTTCTAGATTAAAATAATGGTGAAGTTCAATTAAAATATCTAACACCACCTACAATTGTTCAACGTG